>OY740773.1:95117942-95341090 GCA_963513935.1 Aphrophora alni | reverse complement strand
GAGTTGTGTATATAAAGTAAAAAAGAGCAATATAGTTTTCCATATAAAGCGTACGTGAGTCGATGTAATAACTTGAGTTCCAAAGGAACTTTATAATGTGGTTTGTTGAAACGTGAGCCGGGTTTGTAACACAACAGTTGGAATGTCTTGTATTTCCTTCAAACGATCAAGACTTTTAACGTCCTCTATTTAGATTGGGTTGAGAAGAAATATATGAAGATAATTTAATGTTATAAAGTATTTAAGTTGAACTAAATATCAATTAGTAAACAATATTCTGGTTTTAAGGCTATAGGATAATGAAAGATTGTTATTATTATTTTATACAAAGTTTCAGGAGTGACCTTTTGTAACTAGACATAAGAAATAGGTCAAAATAGACTATTATATTATAACTATCTTGATAAATAAAATTAAAATAATAATATAACCCAAAGGTATAAAACTTAGCCTGTATAGTCAAGTAAGCAATACAAAAACTTGATGAGTTATAGAGAAATGATGAAAATTGTCTACATGAACTAAATTTTCACACTAGTTGGGAATTCACTTTGAATGTAAAACGTCCTCCTTATAAAGAGTATATATCCATTTTTTTTACTAAAATATGTATAATTGTATAAGTCAAAAGCTTATGTATCTGGTCTTTATTAGCTATCAAGAACGTGTTCGCATATAAACAAAAACAACCTATGTTTAGGTTAGTTTAAATTAGAATTCCTTTAGTAGTTAGATTAGATTATCACAAGACTCAAGATCCTTATACATCAACCTAAGCTTATTGTACACCCTAAGGACCTACCTGTATCTTCAATGAGGCTTAGGAGTTTTCACCCAATAATAGCATCAGAACAATTACCAGGTTGTGAATCCCTTCTCCTAGCCTCGAGTCTTTCACATTATAGGATGTATATGTTTACCAGTCTCATTAGACTGTTTACATAGCCTGCAAACGCGATCACTGTTGATAATGTTATCAGATGTTTCCTGAAGTAACAGTGTCTATTGAGTACGACCTCTACTCAGCTTCACTAAACAGTTAGTAAGCTGAACGTTGGTGCATATAACAAGCTTTATACCAAGCGTTTGCGCCGAGTAATACTGGCAGAGTAAACAATATCTAACGTGGCACCATTTCTTAATAGTGTTGTAGACAGTATATTTTGCCTCAGGCTAGTTCTGGACCTAGAAAGGGTAATTTAGCGCCTCTTTAGCCAATTCGTCCATACGCTCATTACCATGGATATTCTATGACCATTTTAAGTTTACGGAGTTGTGGCAAGTACTTAAAAAAATGATAACGATAATCTACATTTCCGTTACGTAAAGAATGTGTGTACATAACTTTGCTACTCCTAGCATTGTCTTAACTGCTGACGCGTTTTGGAGTAACTAAATTTTTAAAAGCAGCTTCGTCCTTACAATGGGTCGAACTTTAATTCGTAAGAAATCTCCCCTCTCCGCTATCTCTAGGCTCCCTCCTTTGATTGGGTGACTCTTTACTGCTATGCTATTCGTTAGTTTATTCACTATTTCATTTACCCTTTATCCAATAGCGTTAGATTTTTAAACATTATATTTGACTGATTAATAATTTTCTCATTTAAAATATATTTTCCTTTTCATTTTACTTTCAAAGTTTTTAGTTTTCAATAAGTTTAGTCATCCACGCTTGCTAGAATAATTTAACCTAACCTAACCCTTACTATTTATGTGATTTAATGTGTTCCCTAAATCGTGAGTTCACACGTCGTTTGGGTTTGGGTTATGTATTTTGAGTTACCGTCACATTTTATTTCATATACTCTATTTTGATAGTATCTGACGTTTTCCTCAATTGTATCAATTAATATATTTTTAAATGCGTTCACAGTTTTGCCTATATTTTGTAAAAAATATTTCATCTGACACGCCTAGTTTCCTATGGAAGTAACCTTGACCTCAGACAGACTTTTTTGTTTGTTTATTTTTTACGACATTTTTGTGTCATCAATTTGACTTTTGATTTTATTGAATACATTTTTTAATATATCTTTTCTATATTTATTGTTTTCCGCTTTTACTTTTTGTATGCTATTTTATTTACGGGTGACTGCCATATATGTTACAGTAAACTCATTTTACTTATTTTTCTGATTGTTTTACGGTATAAAGAATTATTAATAGCTTTTGAAAATAGGGCTAGTCCGAAGTTAAGACGATGCTACAAAACCAATAGAATGTACTCAAATCAGTTTTAAATATACAGTATTAAATTAATATGAATTCTTACCTAATTAGATCCGTTTAACAATCATGTTTTAAAATATAATTAAGTTTGATACACCTTTAAATATTAAGTTTTAATATATAGATACAATAGTCACTGTATTCAGCTTTTAATAGCAATTTTTTAATTACAAAAAGCTGTTTGAGGAAAGACTACGTGAATTATGAAATTACTCTTCTCAAAATGAGAATAAATTATCCCAAATGTTCCACAAACTTAGAGTTTATTTTAGAGTAGCAACACGATAATTTGAATTCACAATAGAAATAATACATTTATATTATAAATTACGTTTCATATTCAAAATAACCAGACAAAAGTTATGGAATCGATGGTTCGTGAATAAATGTCTTATTTGTTTTACTGCATATTGTAACACAGCAGACCAAACCATTTGTATTTGTAAACATCATTGTCACACACCGAACCAATATTAGCGTACTTAAAAATACTCCGTAAAAAACAGGAAATACCAACAGATAAGAAGTCAGGCATCTATAAAATAGCGTGTGACGACTGTGATTGTTTTTACATCGGACAGACAGGCAGATCGTTCATGGAGAGATACAAAGAACAATTGCCCAATAATAGCCTGTACGCTAATAGATCAAGTTTCGCGCAACACATAATCGACAACAAACACTCTTATACAAATTTTGAATCTAACCTGACACCACTCCACATCTATAAAAAAGGACCAATGATGAATGCCATTGAAGAATACGAAATATACAAAGCATTTAAACAATCGCCAAATGACATTCTCAATGACAAGTTATAGTTCCAATCAAACTCATTATTTGAGACGGCAATGAGATATAACTAATCTGATAGGACTAACCCGTTAATCTGATAACCTTGGCCTTACCGTGATGCCAGTAGTTCGCGGACCATGAAACTGTGTGCACGTAAGAAAGTGTTTAAATCAATGTATACTTGTATATATATTTGTGTGTATAGTGTTTATGTTTTTATCAAGTTGAATGTTTTGACGACCTCTACGGAGTGAAATACTGAAGACGGAGACTCCGAAACGCGTCTTTGTAATAAGAAAAATACAAAGTCACATGACGGTACCATAAAGGTAATAAAAATAATTTATTACTCATATAAAGTGACTTGGACGCCAAACAATGAACATTAAATAATTTATCTGTTTGTATTTTGTATAATTATGCTTTTCCACATCTGTTCTACAGGTAGGTGACATATTAGCCGGGACATCATAATTTTACCTTCTATATTTATGTATATTGTGTATTTAAATATACAGGTTTTAATTAATCAAATACATAAACAAAACGTCATGGTGTAAGAAAATATAATTAACAGCAGAGGTATTATAAACTGTCAAGCTAATTAAAAAACGTCACAGGATAGAATGTACTTTTACAACTTTGTCTACCTAAATGAATTTGGTAAAAAAATTTTATGTAGTTTTGTATTATCTTCAAGTATACATTCTCAGTTTTTTGTAGGAAAATTCTATTATTTTTAAGCTGATATAAATACGGGTATAACAAATAAAGTGAGGTATAGAAAAATAAACTAATGGAACTTTTATTAAATTAGGATTTTTTTGGGCTAAAGTTTGTGAAAAATCTATCGGTCATACAAACCTTAGTCATATAGCAAATGAAGAACAAGATCCTCTAAAAACGTCAGGATTGAAAGAGAATAATAGTTAGTCAAGAGTGACCGATAAGAAAGAAAGACATCTAACCCAATATCTGTGTAAAAGATATAGATCCAATTAGGTTGCTAGGATTGGTCACGCCAGTACTCACAATTGTGAGCCCCTAAGAATATTATTATTTTATAAAATAATTCAAAAATGATGTTTGGTGTTACTCAACTCTTTATTGTTTTGTTTATATACTTTCTCAAATCGAACTTTCTCAAAGCAGAGTAGACAACTATAATCGCCGGATTTTAAACAAGGCGGAAAAATCTAATACAAACTCCCTATCATACTATAGCGATTGGTACTAACTCAATTTGTTTCTTTTGACAACGTATTAAATAATGGGGGTGAAGTTAGAACTAAAAATATTTATCTCTTTATGTTCTAGAACCTTCAAATGCATCTTTATCGTGTACTGTGATATATTTTTGTAGTATACAAAAATAATACTTTTTAATTGGACACCTGTAGGAAATTCTAAAAATATATTCAATAATATTTCAAGTGAAAACTATACAACCTAGATTTGGAGTTTAACCCACGACCTTTGGCTTTACGAGCTAATGCTCTACAAATTTTAGCTATCCTTAGTCGATTCCCAACATAAGGAACTTCTCACTTGACTTTGCTTTTTGATGCAGTTTTCGAGCAACTAAATTAATAACCTCGTTAGAAACGAAATTAATATTTTTACTTTAATTTCAAGCTCTTACGTATGTATTTATTGATTTAAACGCTTATACGTTTTTACTTGAATTATTAACAATACTAGCTGTTAAAAACATATAAGCATTAAAATCAATAAATTTAAAATTTAAACATTTATTGTTTAAATTATTATTGTATATTAGAGTTTATGTTTGGAATATAAATTTCAAATTCTGACGGAATTTTACGAAACAATAAAGAGTTGAGTAACACCAAGTATAATTTTTGAATTATTTTATAAAATTAATAATGCTCTTAGGGGCTCACTATTGTGACTACTGACGTGGCCAATCCTAGGAACCTAATTTAATCTATATATTTTACACAGATATTGGGTTAGATGTTTTTCTTTATCAGGTCACTCTTGACTAACTATTATTCTCTTCCAATCCTGACGTTATTAGAAGATTCTTGTTCTTCATTTTGCTATATGACCAGGGTTTGTATGATTGTATGACCGATAGATTTTTCACCAACTTTAGCCCAAAAAACCGTAATTTAATAATAGTTCCATTGGTTAATTTTCTATACCTCACTTTATTAGTTATACCCGTATTTATATCAGCTTAAAAATAATAGAATCTTCCTAAAAAAACTGTGAATGTATACCTGGAGATAATACAGAACTACATAAAAATTGTTTATCAAATGCATTTAGGTAGACAAAGTTGTAAAAGTACATTCTATCCTGTGACGTTTTTTAATTACCTTGAAAGTTTATAACACCTCTACTCCTAACTTTAACCCGTTAACTCCTGTAAAATTGAATTTTGTTAAAACCTGTTCATTATATTTTCTTACACCATGACGTTTTGTTTATGTATTTGGTTAATTAATTAAAACCTAAATATTTAAATACACAATGTACATAAATATAGAAGGAAAAATTATGATGCACCGGCTAATGTCACCTACCTGTAGAACAGATATAGAAAAGCATAATTATACAAAATACTGATCAGACATATTATCTAAACCCTTAATGGATATGTCCAATAACTTTATTAATTGTTAGAAATACAAATTATTTGATCTGCTGTGTTGCAATATGCAGTAAGACAATATTAACCTAACAATATATAGCTCCTAAAACTAAAATTATAATTTACAAGGATTTTCCTTTAATTTTTCCCAAAAATTATCGGTGAGTATCCTACACAAATATTAAAAAAATATCCATTTACATGTTCTTACTTATCAAGAGAGAAAAATGTCAAGAGAGAAGAGCTGTCATATTGTATTTCGCAAAATGTACGAGTGGCTATCCTCAAAGCGGGCTATGCCTATAAGGGAGCCGTGTGTTTTTCTTTGTTTAGTTTTCTCTTCCAGAGTAATGTGGGGAATTCTTTGAACTAGGGTATATTTAATTTTCTATTCAATTAAATGTTTTTTTATACTTTTAGTTTAGATAAGCAAATATTATAAGCTATGCATAATAAGTATGATTGGGAGTAATTGTATATATTCAAGAATATGGTACAGATCAACGTACACTTTATGTCTATTGTATATTTTAAATTTATTATTGTTATTTTCAACCTCTTTTTTTTTCTCTCACTGATTACTATTGTATAAAATAGCTGTAATATATAGATGTGTTAATATTTTGTATCTGTATTATTTCTGGAGGGAATTACAATAAAATTAAAATAAATAAATAATTTAAAAAACTGGAAAAATGTATTTAACACTATTTATTTAGTAATTAACCCTCTTACAATTAAAATAATTCAAGAAATACTTATGTATTTAAAATCCAGTATAATCCAAAATAAAGCATGCAGTTGTCTCTGGCACGCCTATGAAAATCTCATTATAAGCTTATAATTGAAGGTCCAATACTTGTTTTATCTATTTGTATTATCTGAATTCAGTAACAAGGTATGTTAACCTAATCGTTTTTGCCGATGACACAAATGCAGTAGTGTCCAAACACGGATGTGTCATATTCTGGAGGAGTGCATGAATAAATGGTTTGAAACCAATGGGCTGCAACGAGCCACTCCTTCACTGGGAGTTTATACGCCGATTTTGCAAAGTTGAAATCGACCAAGCCACTGGAAGTTTAGGCTTTTTATGCAATCTAGCCTGGCTTGATTGATTTCCTTCAACTCACTCAGTATCCCGAGATCGTTGGAAACCTCCTATTTGTTTTAAATACTTCCAGTTATTGTATTTATAATTACGTGACTCACGTACTAACTCAGTTATTTAAAAATTACTCTCCCCTCAGAGCCGTTAAGTTCACTGGTTATTTTTTTAATGCAATCACTACCATTTACTATCGATAACATACATAAGTTATCCTCAGAAATTGGTAATTTTAATTCAAATTTAATGTTAATAAAAATAATGTAATTACTTAGCTTTGATAAAAATTTGGAGGTATTGCAAATATTTACTCTCACTAATTATAATATGGAAAACTATTTCTGCCCTGTTATTCAGGTTCAACACAATAATAAATTCTGCAATGAAATTAATAAAATCAATATAATTTTTTCTTCTTTCAATCTTTAAATGAACAACGAAAACACATAAAATGTTGACAAATTCAATTTTGGAATATCCAAATCTTGGAACTTACTTTAAACATACATATATGAAATGAAATAAAACTTATCCTAACATACATAAAATATATTAAATTGTAAGGCAGAATAAAATATGTAAAATTACAGGTTATTTCCACAGTGAGTAATAAATAATAAACATGACAAATTAAATGAATTATTATGCGTTAAAATATTAGGTCTAAAAATGTTATTTAATTTCAAAAATTTAACTCCTTTTTTTAGTTTGATATTAAAAATATAAAAAAGTGTATATAAAAATGTGAAAAATATTTCCAGCTCAGATTTTAAAATAATTCCTAAAGTCTTGGCAATCGAATTATACGGAAAAAAAACTCACAATTTGCGGTGTTTTGAACCTTGTTGGAGTGACGTCGATATTAGCCTGGATGCGTCTAGGAATCCCTTCTTTCTGGTCCTGTATATTAATGATATCGGAATTCGCTAAGTTAGCTGCTCATTACCCTGGAGGATTAGCCTGGTCTGTTGCCTTCAGATCCCGTCCTGGTTCCCTGGTCCAGCTACTGCATTCCCTCGATCCTTCCCTCGTGGTTTCAACTTTTTATAGTAAAAAAAAACTTTTTTTTTTAATATTTACGTCAAAAAAAATTTATGAAGAAGCTGCTGTTGGAGCTCGTGCGCTCTCGTATCAATGCAAGGCTAGGACTGGTCGCCGTCGCTGAACTTGTGGACTTTGGTTGTCCCCAATCGTTCTAGACTTGTAGAAACACTTTGAATACTACTAACATCCACTGACATTTCCTAATTTTTATAAAAATTACGATTTTTACAAAAATCGGAAATTTTTCAATTTTGTAAACGTTAATCCGTTGCAGGGCTTATTTTAAAAACTACTAAGACTCAAATAATTATTCTTCATAGTAATTAATTATGCAAGCAGTAAGTGCCTGCTGTAGTTTTTTTACCCACCTGGGGCAAGTTGGTTGAGGCAACCTTATTCTAAGGGATTGAAATTGACAGGTTCTTGACTTGGTGTCAACAGATTGAGTAGGTTGTTGGTTAGCTGACAAAGGCTTACTATGCTATATTGGTGTTATCTAGATCCGTGGATTTTGAAACACTAAGAATGCTGTACCATGGGTATGTTTATTCAAAATGTTCACATGTTGTGTTTTGGGGAAACTCTACTGACAGTAGACTATAGAATTTTGTCCGACTTCAAAAGAAAATTTTACGAGTAATAGTCAGAGAGACTGTAATGGTCTCCAGAAGGGAGAAAAAAAATTACCACCACCCTGTATATTCATCTTTAAATCCATTTTACACATTAAAAACAACTTTTGTAAATCCAGACGAAATCAGGGGGATTGCCGTAGTTGTGCAGTTCAGAAGAAACCCATCATACATTTATGGTGAATGGCTGGCTGTTTTTACTCTTTTCTGAGAATTTTTTAAATTGATTTAAAATTCTTGTCTGTCTTGCTGCACGACTCTTATTTTGGCATCATTGTTGTAGTTTGATATTTTATGTTATTGTTTTGGTTATTATTAATTGTTTTTTTGTAAATTAGTGCAGTTGCCATTTTATTCTTACCAATTGCAACCCTAGTTTAGTTATAATAGTTTATACTATAATGTGAATAGTCTTAAGTTAACGACACAATCTATTACATGTATAAACAAGTATCAATGATCACATAAATAAACATGAATGAAAAAGTTAAATATTAAAGTTTTATAGAACTGAAACTATACTATTTGGTTATATGGTATTTAATGAGTATTTATTGTTACCGAATTTCCAAAAGAAATTTATCTATTGCCGACTTATTGTGACAATCTCAGATTTAAGAAAATAGTGTACTATTTTCAAAATTTATAACAGGATTTGAGTATGAAATACGTACATGTGAAAGAGCAGGATATTCACTCCATAATATGTCATTGTATCAGTTGTAATTACTGTAAGATGTTATAGATTTTTTGTTGCTAACATAGAGAATGTAAAGTTGTTCTATAAAGCAGAGTAGTTTTTATTTTTAGAATTTTTGAAGCCAATTTAAAATCACCATGTCAACTTTTTAAAGAGGTATTTTTTTTATGCAATGGCTTTTAATTGTAAACCTAATGTTGTAACCTGTTTTTTAAAATATTCCACTATCTCTTTTGATCTAAAGATACTGGTCATTGATATCGTTGGACAAAACACTTGGATAGACACGGCAACTGTTATCACACCTTATAAATTTTAGGCACTAACAAAGATTTATTGTATTTGGTTCTATTTAACGTTTTTTAACAACACTTGAAAATAAATACTATGCTTTTGAAAGCGCTAGTGTACACTTCCACGATTGATTTTAAAATCAGGTAATTAGTTTGTACCAGAGACCATAGTTGTTGTAGGTATTGTAATAATTCAAAATATATATTTTAAAGGAAATTATTTAAATCTTTCATTTTTATTCAAAATTTATTTTATTATTTAATATATATAAATTAAAATTTTAAATTAATACATTAATCTTTAAATACATACAAACATTAGGCTATACACATACAAAAATACAAAATGTAATAGGCATGTGCAAATAAAACCATATGAGTGAAAAAACAACAGTGAATCAGGTGATGGAAAACAATAATTTTAAAAAAAGAAAGAAATTTTCATTCATTCTTCTTTTGGTGTGTGATATAGGCAGTTCAGTGGGATAGATAGAATGTAAAAGAAGACAAAAATGGTAAAGTAATTAATCAAAGTGAAATGTTTAAATAATTATTGAAGAAAGAAGTACTTTTATTAAAATAGACAATTACCTAAAAGTGATATTGAAGGAAAAGACATATAAATAACGGTGAGAATAATTAATTATAATTGAAGTATATTTTTTTTTTGTTTGATCAATTTATGAAGAAAGCTTGGACTATTATTCAGAGTTGTTTATATATATATATATATATATATATATATATATATATATATATATATATATATATATTGGATATATATACCTTTTCTTTTGTTTTCGATAATACATTTTATATTTATTGACTGATTTTTTTTTTGTATTGTATTTGATTTATTATGTTTTTTTATTATTAATGATTTTTTTTTGAAGAAAAGCCAGCACTAACCAAACCCCCGAGATAGACAATAATAAAATTTAGAAAAATCCAATTTAAATAAAATAATAATAAATAAAGTTTTATTATAGTATTTTCATGATGCTTTGTCGTAAGTACAGGGTTAGGTTTTGCAGTAACAATAATTATAATAAAGTTTTGTCTAATTTCCTTGTTATTTATTTAGATCATGGGTACAAGTTTTTAACCTTACAAAAATGAATATTTCTGAAACAGAAGTATTTTAAAATCAAAACTTTAACTTTACAACTTACTTATTTTCTAAAGCTCAATTGTACTCCAAATGATTTATCCAATTCTATTAATCTTGTGATTGAAACGGGCAATTTTTAAAACAAATTGCAGCAGTGGTTTGACAATCAAAAGGCATTGAAAGACGTTGTGTCCATGACCTTCTTCATATTAAATATTTTTATGTTAGTTTAAAAATGGCGGTTTTGAAAGCCCATGAAGAGTTTAAAAGGGTACAAAGTAAAAGCTATTTATTACCCTAAAAACGTAAACCGTTCTCTAAATATTTGGCGTATTCAAGACTTATTTTAGGCACTGTATGTTTGTATTTATAATTGTAAATGATAATTTCAAAAACCCCAAGAAAATCCTTAGGTAAGTTTTAAGAAGACTCGAGTTTTTCCAGATAGTCGAAAAGTGACCAAATTAGAGTACAAAAAATTATTAATAAAATATTTTGAATCGGGCATTCAAACAGGTTTTTAATATTGTTTAGTTGAACTGTAAAACACAGTTAGTAAACGTCACTTTAATTATTACCATTTATGTGTAATGAAACTGGAATACAATTTTTGAAAGAATTTAAACTTAAACAGGTTTTGTTATTCAGTCATAACATTATTTGTCTTGTTTTATTATAGTGTTTATACGTATGCAATTTATATTTTCCTCTTAATTTTTCAACAAAATTAAATCATACATGAAAAATCTGCTTCGTAAATTTATTTTCTCATTAAGTCATTGTTTATATTTTCTTCAACTCGTAATAGAAGATGTAATAAAAAATCAAATCAAGATTACTACTAGAGATAAGTTCAAACGGATAGTTTATCCTTCCAATGCTTCTGTTTTATGAGGAAAACTTGTCTGGCTTTTAACGGATGATTGTAAAATAAAGTAGGTCATTTCTGAATTAAAACTGCGTTATTTGTTGATAAAATTACATGTTTCTAAGGATATATTTTTGCACTTCCATATTAATTAATATTATTAAACTTACTCCAAGCTGTCGTTGTTTAGAAGGTTCTTTTATTTTGACATAACAGCTGTTTCTGTATATCCACACCATACTCAGATGATGAACAAAATTACACATATTGAACAATAATATTCATTGCACAAAAGAAAAGAGAAAATAATGTAAACACCTGATAATCCAAGACCATTAAGACAAATTTAGAAACTTTACATGCAATGAATAAACCCAGAACCATGGGTATATTAGCAGGAGTACCATATTGATAAACATTTCAAAACCAATTCCGGAGAGTTTATTAAATGATAAACTAAATATCCAATCCAAATGTTTATTTGATAATCTAGCCATTTTAGACAACAATCTAACAAGATCCAACCCGTTAGTGATAACCACATGGCCACAACTCTTAAAACATTTTATACTAGAGACTTTGATGTGTACTATACCACCAATTATATGCATTAATTATGATTATTTGGTTTTGTTTTTGTGCACTGAATATTATTGTTCAATGTGTGTAAGCGTGTTCATCATCTGATGATGGTATAAGATATAACGAAACAGCTGATATGACAAAATAAAATAACCTCCTAAACAACGACTGCTTGATGTCTTTAAGATATTAATTTATGTTAAGTCAAGAAGTTATAGAAATCATTTTATAATTAATCTATTACATATATATGTAAAAATTCAGGGTAATGAGTTACAACAAAACGAATTGCGTTTTTATGCACACCGAGTAATCATTTAAATTATAGAATAAATATCTCAATTTTGTAATTTATGCTTCATATTTATAGGAACAGTTGAACCTACCAATAATTTTAACCATCATTTTTGAAATCTTTTGAAAGGCGTACATCTAAGGACAATTCCTACAGCGGGATTTTATCTCATAGCGATGGTAGACAGTTACTTTCTGTAAGACTTTATAGGTTCTATATAGGTTTACCTAAATTTAGTAAGATTATGTATGATTTTTGTATAACGTACAAATATTATGAAATCATTAAAAATAATTATTTCTCCTTGGCTGTGCTTCAGATATAACCTATGGAATAAGGGGTAAAATCAGAGATTTTTTAATGGTTTTAGAATAAATCCCTTAATTATGTAAACTATCTACATATCATTTTTCTTTTACACTTTCATTATTTTAAAGTAAATTCAACATTCATATAAACACAGAAATATCAAAATTCTAATTATTATAATTATTGACAAATTAGTTATTATCTTTTAATTTCATTTAAATATAGTTCTTAAAATTTCACTTTTTTATAATTTCAAAAATATTTAGTTTGATATAAAATTTTCTTTCTTTGAAAGAGAAGCATTTATAAAACTGTTAGCACAATGCTGCCTCCATTTAGTATTTCATAGACTAAGCGTTTTCAAGAATGAATGATAACTACTCCTTAAAAACACATGTATTTGTAAATTTTGAAATATATTATTATTTTACCTCAAATTGTGCCTTACACAAAAACAAAGAAATTGTTGCTCTATTTATTATTCTATTTACATAATTAATAATGTCTTTTAATTATTTTATTTACTCAAAAGTTTAAACACAACAACACTTTGAAATACATATATTAAAATTACAGATTTAAAAATATGATTTATATTAAAAACACATCTTTTGTAGTTTTTTAAACTACACTTTGATTTAAAATCACTTTAATTTTTACTTTTCACTTCATAACTATTGTTACAAACATATAAGATTAATTTTAGATACATTCTTTTCTCTTTTAAAGTTTTTGATTTTACTACATTTATACTTGTATGTAACATTTATTTTTATTAAATTTGCACTACATTCTATTATTTTAATGTTTAGTTAATTGTCTGGGCCTAAATGACCTCGCTCCTCATTTTCCCCAGATTTCCCTTCTCCCTCTAGTTTTTTATTCTCCACATTTCTCAATTCTAATTTATTCAAATGGTAAAAGGACTTATAGTTTATATTTTTATTTTGGTTTAACAAAGTACAATTGTGTGAAACAGATTTCTTGACATGTGATGTAAGCATTGAACTTGCCAGCAATGATTGTCTTGAAGGTATGTTATACTTATTGCACTGTGTAAACCTAATGATAAGTACAATGGCTTAAAATTAACGAATGTTAAACGACTTTAGATATTGTAATGAAAATGAAATATAACAGGTGTTCTAAAATCACTCTTATAAAAATTTACATTACTTGATTTTGTACTAATAGTGGAATAAATTTAAAAAAATCTGGGATATCTGCAATAAGTAACAAATCAATATCTGTATTTGGTTTAAATTACAGAGACACGTGTTTTGTAACCAAATCATAGAAACAAAAGTTAGTTTTGCTTACATATAATTAAACAAAATAAATTACAATGATATTTTATTACATATTTTTTCACATCTGTTTTTATTAAAATCTCCATCTTTATCAGGATAAATGTTTGTTACAATGACAAATTTTATGTCTTAGAATTTTCTCCCTTCTGTACTCACAAACAATTATCTTCAGACAGTATTTTCCTTATACAAGCAGGTATGATACGACTGAAGAGGCTTTGACACTATGTCTATGTGAATACCCTTATTACGCTCTGATTTTCCAGATCCATCCTCCACGTAACAGTTGTACAAAATTTCCGCCAGATCTCTCTTACATATCACTCTCCTATCCGAGCCGTGTCTGTATTTCGTTTCATTTTCTCTAATTCGATTGTCAGACAAACTGCTTATCGTGCTCATTGTAATGCCAGATGTCGAAGTACTTCGGGACACTGTATCCCTACTAGGGGTCATCCCAAAAGAACAATGGTATCGCGGACCCAATCTACACTTACAAGTGCACCGTCTTCTATTTCGCTCGTCAGTACGAGTAACTCGTTCTAAATATGTACCAAATATAGCACCAACTACAAACATGGCAACGACAGTTACGAGTTGAGATTCAACAATCATTTTTGTAGAGTAACAGGTTGGGAAAACCACCTCAATATATTATATATCACCTTAAAACACAATGTGAATGTTTCGGTTATTTCCAAAAATTAAAATAGTTGTTTTAAATTATGCGGATAGTTTTAAGATAAGAGATTTAACATTTATGAATACTGATAAAACATTAATAAATAACACAGTTAAAATTGAGATAATATATTAATTACAATCGTATTACTTTCTTCTACTAAAAAAAAAAAAGATGAATTTGTTTCTAAATATTACATTATGATTTTATAAGTTGTTAAATATGTATACAATTTAGTATTAAACGTTAAAAATAATTACAATAATGTTGATATCCTTAAATAATACAAACATTATCTCCAGGGAAACAATTAACACAAATCATATTTTATTGTTGGTTCGAAAATTGTATTGTAAATAAATGCAAATTGTATTTAAAATTATTTCTAAAAATTTAATCTGACATTCTGAAAAGTCAAAAATCTGTTATTTAGACCTATAAAATAATGTAAAACTCATTTTCCTACAAACGTTTAAAGTAAAGAGAAATTGTCAAGGATCTTTGAATGTTTACTAGCAGACACAATTTTAAAAGACTTTCCTTTGTCTGTTATTAAATATTGCAATATTGTTACGATCTAGGTACGATTGATTTTGGTATTGTTGTGAATAAAACTGAGGGGCTAAATGATAAAGGAATAAAACTAGACGTAATATGTAAATAGTTATTTTTAAAATCTTCGTCATGGGATTGTAACATTTGTGTTGACAGGAATAAATTTAGTCCCATAATATTGACGATATTTATAGCATTAAATGTAACAGTTTTAAAAGAATTTATCATTCATGATAAGGTTGCTCAATCATTAATTTAGGAATCGGGACTGATATATTTGTAAAATAAAGACTGTAGCGCTGAAAATGCTATAAAATTATCAACAAAGAGTTAATTTTATGTGTATAGGTACTTCAAAGTATTTTAAAACATTTTCTGCACGTTTTTCTACTAGGATTTTTAAATCAAATTTGAGACTTCTGAATAACTGACTAAATAAAACAAAACTAATTCAAACACTTTGAGTTTAGAAATGTAATTTTGTAATTTGCATATAATTTTTAAATTATAAAAGTTGAAGGCACATATACGATAATAACAATTAGATTTTCCTGAAACATATCAAAGTTAATTTTAAAATACTACACAATCCACAAAACACTGTAAAAATTTATTTTGAAAATATAGTTATCTTGAATATTGTAACGATATCATAATATCACCTAGATAAACAATTAATATCATGACATCTAATATTAAATAATTAAAATAACTTATAAAAAACTAAATATGAAAAAAATGGAACAATATTAAATAAATGAAGGGAGACGACAGCTGTCGCTTGCAGTTAAAAGTGTACGTGTCAATTACAATAGAAGCAGGATTTCTACAACCTTGAAGAAAACACATGGGTTACATTAAAGGAACAACAGTAACGGGATCTTAGGTGAGCGCAGATTTTTTTATATAAAAAAAAGAGAAATCGAAGGGAAAGCCAGCGTCCTAACGGTACACCAAGTAGAAAGTCTAACGGTGCTTCAAAAAACACAAAAACGGAAAGGAGAAAGTAGGTCGACCAATCGGATACGATCACACGCTTAAAAAACCAACTGACAGATTTGTGTTAAAACGACCACTAAAAATAGAAAAAGGACACATGTTGAGAAAGTTAGGGAAAATTAACGAATCAGCGAACAGGGCGCGAAACTCGTGTTCGGAAGAAGGGAGAGAGTTCTACAGGGACCAGGGTTTCGAAAAAGAAAAGAGTCTTGAAGGAAGGTTCTAGGGACCGAGAGTCTGCTCGGTCGTCGATAAAGTTTGACCAACATTGAAGAAAGAGACAAGACGTCTCCCAGTTAATTTAGAAAAGTTTAATAATTTTAATTTAAAGTAAAGTAAAAGAAAAGAAGAAATAGTTAACAGTAAGAATTGCAAATTAGAAGTCTTGTGGAGTTTTCAGATCAGATAAAGAAAAGGAGTTCGATCGACAGTGCCAAGGCATTATCATCATCGCCGAGAAGGGAGCTGGAAATTGGATCAACCAAGAGCGCGAGAGAAAGGATTAATCAAAGAATAAAGTGTTTTTGAGCAGTGTGGTGTTTTAAAAAAAGAGTCAATCATAGTTTTTTGTGTAGTGAAATGTGCAAATCGACCGATTGAAAGGACCAACATTGATAAGTACAAAATTTTGTTAATTATTTTAAATTCATCATAAAAACTTCACTTTCAATTGAGCCATTAAAAGAACCTATTGACCCGAGATAGGAGATTGTGTTTTTGTTAAATAAATTTAAACTGAGCTAGCCTATAAAAGATAATAATTTAAATGTAAAGTAAAATCAATTGGTAAAGGAAAATATAATAAAATTCTAAAAAGGAGCTAATAATTTGAATAATCAAGTAATAGTTAATGTTAGAAAATAAAGTAATTTTGTATGATAATTGTAGAATAAATTCATAAACTCATTCTAATTTAAGTCAAGTTTGGGATAAATTTGTTGTATTAATATTCAAGGAAAAGACAGAAAAAAGGCCTTGAATATTCTTAAAATAGTAAATTAGAAGTTAAAGAACCAAATTGTTATAAATAAATTAATATAAGGAATGATTGAGGAATGAATGATCTAGTTAAGTAAGATTTGAATAAATTGATGTACATGTTCTATATTTCTCTATTCATCCTAAATTAAACTGAAGATTTTATTAAAAGGTAAATGTTGTTGTTTAATGAGTATTAAATAATAAATATTTAAAAGGCTTTAATAATTGTTTATAACGCTTATGTTACATTTGGCTCAACAACGTGTGGCTGTTAATTGTTAAAGTAATCAAATATAATAAGCAAAGCTTCGCTTTATGTTATATTTGTCGCTCCAACGTAGAGGCAAAGTAGTAGAGTAGAGATAAATGTTATATATATGGTTGTTGGGTTTTCAATTAGGCTAATTGGTATTTTATAAATTTTTCTGATTAAATTTTACATTTTATATTAATGACTCAATAATAAATCTTCATTTCAATATAATTTTACTTTGTCATTATTTCATAGCAAACGTGACTTGCTCTAGGCATAATGGGCATAATGGCATAATAATCTTTCTGACTGAAGTGAAAGTCGGTATACAATTAAACACGAAGATATCTACAGAATACAAAGACAAATATATCGCGTATTTTTCCAATTTTATAGTATTTGTATTTAAAACGTTAATAAAAATATATTGAGGAATCTCTTAAAACAATTTGTTTATATTTATAGTTGTTAAAAAGTAACATAAAATTTATCATAACATAATTGGAAACATCACAGTTACTTAGCGATTTTTAGATAATAAAATTATTGGGCTGTCTTTCGGCTTTTCTAAATAGGCTTACTCCAGAAGGTTAGGTCGCACGCCTCGAAGAAGACGACGTAGAACTGACAAGACCAATCTATTGTTGCTTCCCTTATATTAGTATAATAGCCGTGTCATATAACTATTGGGATTGGAATGATAACTAGTGGTTTAGAATATTATCTGGTTCACTTTTGAACGCTGTGTACATTTCAGATTCTTCTGTCGTGTCCATTAGCCTCCCTTTATCGCGTAAGTTTAGGACTTCTACAGTTAAATCGAAGACTCCTATATGGTGAAAAAGTGACGGATCTAAGACACAGATATCTTTACGATGAAATGGGATTAAATTTGTATGAAATTTTAAACAATATGCGCAATCAATAGAGGGAACAAAATTCAAACTTTCATGATTTCCACTCAAAGTTTCTATGCCGACATCAAAACCACATTCATATGTAATTCGGATAAGATTCTTTTATTGACGCCCCTTGATTTTGTTTTTAGTCACATATGGGCACGCACAGCGTGTTGTGAGAAGCAGAAATTTAAGTTCTATTTTAAAAAATAAAACTAAGTTATATTTTGTATAAGCTGTAGATTGGTTTTAACAAACAAAATGTCCTTCTTCTCTGGCTCTACAGTCCTTTATCATCTCTAGATGCAACTCGTCTTGTCCATTTTTAAATTTCCGACAATGTCATCTCTACAGCTGAGTCTTGGTTCTTCCCTTTCTTCATGTGTTGTAAAACATCTCTCATGTTTCTTCTGGCCTTCATCCATTTTCTTCATATATTCAAACCACTATATCATCTGCCTCTTCACAAATAGAAACACATACATTATTCTTTTCGTTTAAAGAAGATAAAAATGTCTCATTCTTAATTGTTTTATAAAGAAAAATAATATAAAATAAAGACTCCTAGCCTTCGAATATTCTATTAGTATTAGGGTCAGAAAAGAATAAGAGTTGTTCAAATACGGATCTGATAGGGTAGATGAAAGAGAGGAATCTAACCCAAGACTACATGAAAAAGGCTTTAGATTAAACTATGTTTCCTTGGAATTGGCAAGAAAGTACTCACTAAAGTGAGCCCCTGATGGTCGAAATACATCCGTACCTTCAATTAAATCATCCAGCTATGCATTATATTACATTCTACAGTCATCATCTTCACTCACGTGTTGATAAATAAAGAAAATCTATTCTATTTATGCATCGCTAAAGTACTATGAGGACATTTTAATGTGTTACTTTAAGGATCTAACACTCTGAACCAAAGATGATAACTAGAAGCATCTAGTATATTTTGACTTCGTATGTCTTGTGATAAATTTAATCCTATACAACTGATTATTTGCATAAAATCCATTATACTATGACTGTATCCCTTTCTTTTATTTTTCTATTAACATCACCTATTATATATATATATATATATATATATATATATATATATATATATATTTACATGCGTCATTTTCTTAAAATAATTTTTAAATACTTATTTTTACCTTTAAATTATTATTAGTAAATAGTAAATTATTAACCTCTTAATCTTTATTTATCACAAAATCTTTTTATTAAAAATTTCTGAATTACCTTAGAATCTTTGCTAAAACAATGTCAATACTTCAAATATTTCGGATGACTAAAATATCTTTTGATATATTTTACCATTAATGATTTTATTAAATTATTTTTTCATTAAAATTGAAAATAGTCCTAATTTTAACTAAATAGTCTTGATGTTAACTATGAACAAAGGACACTTGGTATAAATTAAAAAACTACGTATAGAAAGCTGTTTACACAGTGACATAAACTGATACACACATACACGTAAATATTGTTTTGTGTAATATATAGATAAATAGTTTGTGATATAATAGTTTCTTTTAAGCAAATTTTAAACAAAGTCATTTATGTTAATTAAATTCTACATAATTCGAGTTTGGTTTATTTTGCAGACCTATAAACTTCTCAGTTAAGCATTTAAGATCATTTAAGTTATAAGTTGAAGTAGAAGCTATTTTATTACAACATCATTTTAATATCGTTTCAATTTATTTCTGTAGATAATGGTTTATAATTTTGACAAGCCTAACTGATGTAAGGATGACGTTCTGTTGTGTTTTTTCGTGTAACGATATATTTGTAAAACATTACATAAGACAGAAGTCGTTCACCTTCAATTCACGACATTAAGTACTGTCATAAGCCATATCTGTGTTCGACAGAAGACATTAAGACTACCCTTCAAATATATTGATTGTAGCTTTCAGGGCCTAAGACAAGACTGATATTAAAATGTTTAATAGGTGCTGCTGTAAAGAAAAAAACATATGATTGTGATTGGTTTTATTCACACATACAGTAAATTTGATAGACATAAAGGTTAACAAGTAAATATAAGTTCATGGATGTTTAATAACTTTTGATCGAATGGAGTTTGATTTGAGTTCATCTATTTATGAAAATCTTTTTTTGAACATATTGAATTTGTAGCTATTATAGCAGACTTTTTGACAAAGATCTATGCCCCAGATTAGAAAATGCACCGATGTAATTCACCCTTTGTTTAAAAAAGGGGGGAGAGTATTAAATATCTTATTTATAGAATTTCGTATTTATTTTATACTTTGATATGCTAAACATGTAGATCTTTTGATGAGAAACTGCTATGGATTTATCGTACAACGGGTAATACATTGCACGTTGGTCTTTGACTTAAAGCTTTATACTTGTAGCGCATGCATGATGTTAACTTCTATTTAATTTATATATTAATTCGTTTAATTGTTTATATAAAGGCGAAAACTTTCGCTGATATAATCGCCTTAACAAAAACAGAGCATGTAATGTTGTTCCATAAAAAAAAAAAAGTTTTTCAAATCGAGAACTTAAGAACGGTGTCTTTAATAGTCGAATCCTCTAATAGCGTCAGACAGAAGCGAGCAAGGTAGTCATGTGATAGGTAAGATGAAATATAAGGATATATACCCATAACAGATGAATAAAAGTGTAACATTCGACATAACTTCACCTTCTAAATCATTCATATCGAAAACAAGGACACTTCTAATTATAACTTCCAACAAACCCCCTTCGTATTAATTAATTGATGGACAGGGTGAAGCACCTTACGCTTTCTTTTCTTAACCCCGAACACATGTTCCGTAAGTCATGAGGTTAAAATCGTCTGACGGGAGTCCAGAGATAGGATTCAAGGCGTGTGGTCATGTAAAAAAAAAATACTTAAAGGCTCAATGTAAAACATGACGACTTTTCTGAGGGAAGGTATTTGTGTAAGGTCTTGAATGACCTTTTGTTTAAATTCAGTGAATATAAGAAAAGTGACTAAAGAAGAATAACATCTAATACAAATAATGATTTACACTGACGCAAATTAAGAACCAAGTCAAAAAGGTGGTGCCAGTAATACCAGTAGGGAAAAATTGCATGTAAGGCCAACAATAAGAGTATCTAAAGATATTTGAATATGTAAAATCTACTTTCAAGGAAAGAACTGAGACACTTAACTCTGCTTCTCTAGACCAAAAAAGAAAAAAAAACCCGTAGAAATAAATAATAGAATTTCAATGTATTGAATCGTTTAAAGTGTAACCTGTAATAATTATATATCTATTTTTATTTTATTTTTTTTATTTCATATTTTGGATGGGATGCTAACACATTTCGACCATTTTTCTAGAAATCGTCCATATGGCATTTATTTGTTTAATATAATTTCATAAACAAAATACGTTGGCCAACTACGAAATTTATTCATTTTATCTTTTTAATTTTTTATTTACATAACATTTCTTTATCAGTATAATTATGTCAACATACTAATCTTTGAACGGACATTTTTCTCTTTGCATCACTTACTGTTTTTATCATTTATAATTATGTGACCAGTTCAGAGACCCTTACTGTAATATAAATAATTTCTCGGAAATAAAGGGAAATGTTATCTATCACAAATTATATAAGGCAAAAATATAGAAAAAAGAGAAATCAACAAAAATTAAAAACAATTTATAAAATCATTCCTTTGTTTTGAACCACGCTTCACGAATTAGAAAACTCACTTCTTCAAATTAGGTTTTATTCAAATACCTTAGAAAGACTGTCAATAAGATGGGGGGGGGAGAAAAAGAAAAAAGACTGGTGTGCGTAGGACCACACGTTGGAAGTGATAACTTCTATGGCCGGTCAGTATTTCCAATATCTTTAGAACAATACGGGGGGGGGGACATGCTTCAAGAAAACTTTGCAACGAGTATATCATTAAACATATTGTTATTATTTTATGTTATGCTCTTCTGAACGCATAACAATTTAATGATCCTGTAGAAATATAAATTGCAATAATTATGATAACCTGTCCAATTTCCATTAGACATCTACTTAAACAAATGTCTTCGATTTTCGACTGGAACATTCCAAGGCCAGCTGATTTGTTTGATTGAATATCCATAAGCGAGGTTACTATATTCGCATTATCACCTGCATTATGATAAATTTCTACTCCACTGGTAGAAACCCCAGGTCGTATATACTTTGTAACGCAATAGAAATCCGGAAAATCTGTGATCGCTCCATCTTTAATATGTGTTTCCGAAAGAATAATTACATTTGATTTTTTTCAAAATACTGTCATTGAGATCGAGAGCGTGTGCACTCGCTCATTGACAATTGATTGGGAAAAAAAAGATATTCCTGTTTTGTTGTAAATAAAGTCAGACAAAACTTCACTAATTGTTGTAAACACAAACGTATGCGCAATGCTATACAGCCCAAACGTATGCGCAGTGCTATATAGGTATGCGTAGTGTTATACAGCCCAAACTTATGAGTAGTGCTATACAGCCTAAACGTGAGTAGTGCTCAGTGTTTTAAAACCCAAACGTATGCGCACTACTATACACCCCAAACTTACCCATAGGTTTGCGCATTACTATACAGCACAAAAGTATGAGCAGTGTTATACAACACAAAAGTATGCGCAATGCTTTACAACCCAAACGTATGCGCAGTGCTATACAGCCCAAACGTATGCGCAGTGCTATATAGCCCAAACGTAAGCTCAGTACTATACAACGCAAACGTATGCGCAATGCTATACAACACAAACGTATGGAAAAAAACCTATGTTATTATTATGTTCAACATCCCGTTGCATATGAACATATATGCCATGCACTTATGATTATGCGCTCGTTATTATCCCAGAAAGTGCCCAACGGGCCTATAGAAGTTATCACTTCAAAAATAAAGAATAATGACCAAGAGCTAAGAAAAACGAAAGGAGCACAACTGAAGGAACACATATGAACCGGTTCACATATGAACTGCTACACCTGTTCATATGTGTACCTTCAATTGTGCTTCTTAGGTTTTTCTTAGCTCTTAATCATTCTTCTTAGGTTTTTCTTAGCTCTTAGTCATTCTTCTTTATTTTTTCTAATATTATTGACTGCCTTTCTAAAGGTACCTTAATTCATTTGAAAAAACCCGGTTTTGAAAAGGTGAGTTTTCTAATTCGTGAAGCATGTTTCAAAACAAAGGAATGATTTTATAAATTGTTTTAAATTTCTGTTGATTTATTTTTTTCTACATTTTTGCATTATATCAGGGTCTCTGAAACGAACACATAATTATAAATGCATAAAACAGTTTAGATGATGCAAAGAGAAAAATGCCCATTCAAAGATTACCTCCCAACATCACCTGATTGGGTAAGACAAAAGGCTTACACCTTTCAGAACAACATAGACGATTAGGTCGTGCTTTATAGTCAGAACAGCATGCCAGAATGAACATTGAAGAAAATTCTCATGTTCAATCGAAAATTAATGATACCAGAAAATCCGGGTATCACCAGTTTCAGTTTCTCTCGACGACTGGCACGATTTGATATTCTCCACGGTTAAATAGTATCTTTTATATATCGCAGTTTATTATGTATTACAGCTGTCAATTCTTCTTTCTACTAGAAATGCAATACGTGTTTTATTACTGACACAAAGTCAGACGTCACAACACGCTGTGTTACAATTTTGTCAACTGATTTGTAGTTTCTATCGTTACCACTTCTGCTTTTGTATTTCCAGTTATTGTACGATACCCAAGAACTCAGTGGAATTATATCTCAACTTTCCCCAAAAAAATCTGTGTGTGTATAGAACAGAGAATGCTAACCTAAGAGATCTCGGATAGCCTTTAGAGCATTTCTGTAATTAGGGTACTATCAACAGTAATAGGAACGAGAATGAACAGTAAGAGCTTTAAAATGAACATTTGTTTCTTCTTCTACTTTTTAAGGCAAAACCTACGTTATTTTCATCTTATACAAAAAGAAGACAAAACATAAAGTAAAGAACTCTACCCTTCAAATACTCTAATAGAGTCAGTGGTTGAAAAGAACAAGAGTTTGTAATGAGAGACCTGATGATAAAGGATCTAACCTAAGACTGCATGATAAAAATGTGTACATCCAGTAAGTTTCTCTCGAGATATACAAGCACATACTTAGTACAAATGAACCCGTGGGGGTTACAAAAAACTTATTGATGTACCCATATATTATATACATCCCTCCATATGAGTACAACCAACTTTCATTTGTTTCCTTGTTGTTTATAGTCGAAAAACCTTTCGATCATCATCGCCTTATATAAAAGAACGTCAAATAAGGACTCGAATACTCTAATAGCATCAGGGTCGGAAGAGATCAAGAGTTGGTCATGAGAAACCTAATAGGAATGATGAAAGGTTTCTAACCTAAGACTACATGAAGAAATGGTTAGATCCAACTACGTCCTCAGGTACGCCACACCCGCCTTCACTATGTGTGAGCGAGTACTTGAGACTACGACCAACTTTGATTGTACCGGTTAGAAGTTAGAGCCATATGTGAAAATATATTACATTAACTCGTGTTTTACTTTAAATATATAGTGAGAAATCAAAATCTAACATCGATTAAACGATAAAGTAATAAAAAAAAAAACTTGGAGAATACTCAAAACATTGGAAAAAGTCGCTGTCCTACGTCAATTCAACTTATTTTTCTTGCCACTAAATATATAATACCAGGATTAGTTTAACAAATTATATTTACTTAAATAAGCTAAATCCCCCCCCTCCCGGTAGGAGTGGTAAATGCTTACTTTTATTTCTATTATAGTTATTAAATTATTTTTATTATAGCTGTAGAACTGAAGCTTGATGTCCTCAGTTCTATATAAGTTGGCGTAACGCCACCTCTGCTTATAAATTTATTGAATATAAATGTTAACAACAAAAATAATGAATACGTATTTGTTAAAATGTAATTCTCGTTGAGATAAAATATATGTTGCGATTTAACGAATTGACTTGGAAATTTCTATTAATCATAAAAAATAGAATATTTCAAAATACATATTACACATGGATTTACTGATGCATTCGAGATAATTATATAGTACAAAGTAATACAATATGTTGTAATAATCAATGTATTTTTATAATTATCAAATTAATTAAAACACGTATAACTGAAGAATACTATACGAAACCAACACATAAAATAATATAATGTGTAATAATAAAATTTATGTTTTATTTATGTAGAAATAGAAAACTTAACCTTTATTTGGTGTTTTGAATGTCTTCATATTTTATATACTCGTAGACAATGACTGGTTTGACGTTACATTTTTATCTTTAATATTTGAGATTATCATTTACTGAGATGTGTAATTAATAAAAAATTACACATTATTTAAATTAACCATTACCTGTGGGATATGAAGAATGCTGCTTAATTGCTTAATTGCCTTTTAAACTCGTCATATGAATGGCTCCAAATGACATTTTAGATTTAATGATACTGAAACGCTGTTTCTCATATTAAAAAGTTTTTAATTCAAATTACGATTCACATATTTTTCACCGTTATATAAATTATAATCGTGCAAAATGAAAAATTGCAAAATTTTAAATAACTTAAAAATATACGAACTGTCAGGAAGACATAGACTTCTTATGTATTTATAGGAGTAAAATTTCAAGATGATAAAAATATGTCTCTACAAAAACTACAACACGTGGCAAATTTAATCAATGTTGAGACATTTATAAATTTTCTGAAGAACAAAATAAACAAAAAGCTGATTAAATTATTCTTAAAACAAAATTTCCGAATTGGATTAAAGAAGGAAATTCTGTTTTACTGAAAAATTTTCACTTATGCATTTACTTAATATTTCAACTACGATTTGTAAAAATAACCAATAAATGTAAATATTTTCCTAAATTAAATAGGTATATATTTTCATATGTCAACTGTTTGAATAGTGAATTAAATTTTGTTCTGTATTCTTAATTATTAATCATCAAGTGATTGTTTATTTTATATATACATTTTTTGCATTATCTGAAAAGTTAATAACCAGAATTTTCAAATAATCACGTTTAATTATCAAAGGCGTTTCAACCACAAAGTCTTTGATCAACATCTTGATCAGTGAGTGATACATTACCTACAACAAAGATTGTATACAATATTATTCACATTTTCTATCAGTGAAAACGGATAGTCTCAGATGATTATTATACCAATTTTATTTTATTACGTGTTAAGTTTTTTAATTATTTATTTTATGTTCAAGAAGAGAGTTTTCTGGTTGAAAATCTATTGAAGTGTAAATAAGAGTAATTATTTTATTAATTGATTATATATTCACCCCCACTCCCCCCCATACACAGAAACGATAAAATGTACAAATTAAAATTAATATCAAGCCGCTTTAACGATACATTTTTTCACTGATTTCAAACAATATCTGCAAAGTATATCAACGCATTGTGTTTGTCCCAATATAATGTATGAGACAACAAAACGCAAAATTATTGTGATGACGTAAAAAATTACTTTTTTTCAAATAATGAAAGCTTTGTTCGGATTATAAACTTTGTTCACTGGTTCCTATTAAAACTGTAATTGAAATCGTACACAATAATTGAATTAAACCCATATTCTTCGCATAATCCATAAGGTATAAACACCAACGAATTGACCATATGTTCTCAACAGATATTTTTATTTGCTTACGTAAGTCATTAGGATTTTACCGCTAATTTTAACATGAATAAGTAAAAGAAAATTCTCCTATACAAGAGGTTGAAAACCATAATATTTTATAACATTAAAGTGGAAATAGATTATTAACTTGAGCACGAAATATAAGGTAAATTAAAATAAAGACCAGACTATATAAAGTTATTTAATCATGAGAAGAAAATTTAAGGAAGAACGTTAACACCTGAACAAAGTTCTTCTCCTTGGAATTCTTAAATAGTCATTGACAACTCCTGAGTATATTCTCAACAAATTACACATAGATTTACCTATTTCATTTATATATTGGTTCTTTTTTATTATTTAATCGTAAGCGAACCTTTGCATGCTCTCTCAAAGAAATTATTTATACATACAACATATATTTAATTATTTTACAACTTTTCTAGACAAGTTCTGTATTTATAAATCTATTTTTAATTAGGGGTCAATTAGAACTAATTAAATAAAAAACCATTAAGATTCTTTTTTTTATTATTTCATATTTTAATTACCTAAAGAGTTAATTTCGAAGTTAAACGACGCCTGGGCCAAATTATTTTTGTTATTATTATTGAGCAATATAGGTTTGCAACCCCACAAAACTTTAGACCAATCGATAATGATTTACAAATTTAAATCACCTTTTTTTTATGATTAAAATTATTTTTTTATCTTGAAAGACATTATTAAGCGAGGTGTTTGTATAGTTTATATTAATAATATACTTCGCCCACCTTTAATTGTTAACAAAGAAGTTCGTCTAGATTACGAAATCAAATGTATAAAAAAAAAATTTATTTCATAAATCTTTATTTGTTTCTCAAAATGGTTTTATTTACACATTTATTCTACTAAATAATAAAGTAATTTAGCTCATATCAGAACCGCGATATATTTACAAAACTTAAATGTTTAATTTGCTCAAATTATTTACATTAACGAGCGTACATACGTAAAAATTTCTACAAATTATGCTAACAACGAATTAATCTATAACTAAACTAAAAAAGAAAAGTAATCCATCCTCAAATCTGGAAGTTTTACTTTCCACCCGACCACAATACTATACATTAATATCTCTAGTCAAATATAACAAGATTAGTTCAAAAATTGTGGCAGTTGTTAAACTTCCACCCGAGGCAATATGTTCACATAATAAATAGTACCTTTCAAGCAGGAACGTTATTAATGATATCATTGGTATTGCCTTCAAAAACAGATATGTAAATGGTCTAACTGTGATGTTGAAATGAGCCTTGTGATTTATTCCAGCAACATTTCATTTACAAATTTATTAACGTGTTTTATAAAGGGTTATAGTTTTTATTTGTCAGAAATACAAATACTCGTATAATTATATCAAATTTATCATATTAGTTTAACTCTCTATTTCTTAAAAATATCTGTTGCTGACATATTTTGTCCGTTTAAATATGGATGTCCACATTTAATATATGATATGGTAATACAAAATATGATAATGAAAATATGTCTACGATAATACCATCACGTGAAACCTAATTCGTGATCATTCACGTTGATAATACCTCAATTCTTGAATTTTCCCGTTGACAACACCTAAATTCGTGTGAACTTTCACGTTGATAATACCTCAATTCTTGAATTTTCCCGTTGACAACACCTAAATTCGTGATCTTTCACGTTGATAATACCTCAATTCTTGAACTTTCCCGTTGACAACACCTAAATTCGTGTGAACTTTCACGTTGATAATACCTCAATTCTTGAATTTTCCCGTTGACAACACCTAAATTCGTGTGAACTTTCACGTTGATAATACCTCAATTCTTGAACTTTCCCGTTGACAACACCTAAATTCGTGTGAACTTTCACGTTGATAATACCTCAATTCTTGAACTTTCCCGTTGACAACACCTAAATTCGTGTGAACTTTCACGTTGATAATACCTCAATTCTTGAATTTTCCCGTTGACAACACCTAAATTCGTGTGAACTTTCACGTTGATAATACCTCAATTCGTGATCTTTCACGTTGATAATAACCTCATTTTGTGAACTTTCTTGTTTAAAATACCTTAATTCGTGATCTTTCACGTTATTAATACCTCAATTCATGAACTTCCACGTTGATAATACCTAAATTCGTTATAAGTGAGTCTATTACAATGTTAATCAGAAATGAATTACACAACTAAATAAAAATAATATTAATTAAAACGTACTGTTTTAAGATTTATCTGTATTTGAGGCAATCACCGATTTTGGCCATATATAGAAATTAAGTCCATTTTAAATTGACATATTTTATTACTTTATATTGATTAGAGAAAGTCTGTTTATATATTTTATAATCCAGTAGTATTAGTAACATACTTAGTCAATATTTTCCAAAGTCAAACAAAAATTATAAAATATTCTATTACATTATATTGATTCGAGAAAAAAAGACACTTTTTATTATGCGAACATATTGCCTGAGGAGAAAGTTTACCATCCGCCTTAATTGACTACTGACCTTACTACATTTGATGTTGAGATTTCCTATCAACATTATGGTTGAGAGGAGAGTAGCACTTTATAATTAAGGATTGGATTACACGTGTTATTTACTTTAACTACAGCTCACTTAGTATAGCTTTACAAATATTGTTATGTGCTTTCGTTGTTGTCGTGTTAAGGTAAAACACCTCTCGGTCATCCACACCTTATAAAAGACAAGAAGAAAAGAACGTAAAATAAAGACCCCATCCCGCCCACGACCTTTTTCTATAGCTTCAGGGTCGGATAAGGACAAGATTCGGTCAAAAAAGACCTAATAGGAAAGATGATGTATAGAGACCTAAATCAAGACTACATGAAAAATGTGTAAATTGAGCAAGGACCCCCTCGGCATTTTTAATCCAGTACTAACTAAAGGTTTTAATTTGAGTACTATGGGTTTATTCCATTTAATAACCAAAATAGAGACCGTAGTAGCGCACGAGTACGCAAAAACAAATGTCCAGGTCAGTTATCGAAAGCAAGGGATGCCTCTTTGTGATTGCCCAGTATAAGCAAGGTAGGGCGATACTTGGCACTTAACTTTAGGTTTATGTTTATTTTAACTGTAAACCTATGAAGAGATAACTATGTCATCGAAATGTACATGAAGGTAATATAATAAACATACTGGATTTATATATAACAGTCATAAAGGTTTCTTGTTTTTGTGGTTCGGGGAGTGCTTGTTTTCCTTATCACAGACAAAAGACAAAGCTTTTCGATGACAGTTTATCTTTAGATTCATTTTTAAGAAGACAGGGTAACACCATTATTGTGGTTAAGGTTCTCTACGATAGACATTGTACTGGATCAAAAACACAACATTGGTGTTATTTTGTAGTAATGTAGCATGTATTAATAATATTACAAATAAACATAATTACAATAAAATCTTTTTCTAATAACATATGGAGTCTTGTTACGTTATCATCACCTTTTAGGTCTTGATGGACATCAGTTGAAATAGAGCCATAAAATATAGGGATTTAGTTTTTTTTTATTAATATTCTTTTTATACTTTTCTTTGGCTTTAAATACCAATATTGTGCTTTATTTTTTATGTTAATAAAATAAAAATTAAAGTATTTATTAAAAAAATAACCATTCTGTTATGGTAAGAGATAATAATTTCATATTTCTCTATAATCCTTATTGGATCTTTAATAACATAACTATTCAGTTTCATCGCTGAAGAATTTCATTTACGTCCTCAATAACCGTATAAAAAGAGCAAAACATTTTTGAAACATTATATAAATGCCTAAAAATCTTATTCTAGGCAAAATCGTCTACAAGAATTGGTGGTCACTTTTGTTTTCATGTTGTGTTAAACTGTCATAAACATGAATTAAAAGAGAAACAGCGTGAAAAAGGTTTTGCATAATACGATTTGCTCTAAAAATGATTTTACTTATAAATAGTATGTCAAAAGACACGGTCAAAATATATTTTAGAGAGTAAAGCCATAAAACAAATTTTATCATGAAAGAATGAAGATAATTTTTTTAATAATAAAATTCCTAAAATTATTTTAAACATAAATTGCAGACAGTGGGTGCCGTTTATATTTACAAACAAAGCTTTTATTAGTCAAGGAGTATTTGACATCAAAATAATCGTGTGTTCCCTTGTTCTCTCTCATACAAAGGCATGGCACTAACACAATAAGTTGATAAAGTACGCACAGATTGAATGAAAACTTCTATCATTGTTCGGATTGGACAATAATTTTACTATGAGAAATTAAAATGTTTAAATTTTATTAGGGAATGACTTTTTTTACATCGACTGTTTCGTTCACTTAAATAACGACAAAATAAAGATCACATTAACGACACACAATAAATTGCACAAACCTTTCCACTAATTCATTCCAAAAACCAAATAAAAACGATTCGTCACCAAAAATGTCATTTCGCTAGTCAATCAAAAAGTGAAAATGAACAGTAGCTCCCGTCTTTAAACAAAAATTGTCTACTAGTTTAATAAACTTCAACTTATGCTGATTTTTGTTTTTTGGTTGCGACAAATGCGACAAGGTTAATTTTTGTTTTTTGACAAATTTTACCTGACCGTAATAAATTATCTACCGTAAAACATTTATTTCCAATTCAATATGCTAATTGTAACAAATCTTATTAACGTTCAACTTTTACAGATTTTGAATTACGATACAAATTTTCAAACAATCACAGCTTAGAAGCCTCCAACAATAACCAATAGCAATAGAAAGTCAAGGTTTTTACAAGTTCTGAAGTTATTAAATCAGCTAATCTTTATTTGTCATAATTTTATTTTTTATTTTTAACTTAACATAAATATCGAACGGTGAATTGAGTTGTGCGTAGTGAGTTTATTTAAAAATAATATTAAATGAGTGATAGTAGCAATGATGAATAAAATAAAAACCAAAATCCAACTTACATGACCGTAGAAAATAAATTGACTATACACAATCTCTTGCCTTTCAAATCGAACGAAAAATATGATAAAGTGTAATTTCATGTAATCGTGAGGGAAAAAATGGTATTATTATTAGTTCTAATTGTTTATGTTGAAGAATTGTCACAAAGCAAAAACTCTTCCTTGTGTTCAATGTATTCTATCCTCAAGTCTACCGTTTATATAAACCCCAAATAGACATATCTACAATCAGGTCGAGTTTCAAGTATGTTCCGTTGATAAAAAGAATTTATATTTATTTCCCCATGCAAAGTAGTGAATGCAGCCTCGATGTCGCACTCTATTGACCCGCCTCCGGCTCTTGTCTTAAGTCATTTCAAATTCTCGCGTAAATGGCTATCCATTTATGCTTATACGATCGTTGCATAAACTACTATTACTTGAAAATTTGTAAGGGAGAGTACTCTCCGTCCGTCACTTGTGTACTGTCCGAAAGTTTGTGCGGATTGTGTAAGCCAGTACAGTGAAGTGTTTTACCAAATAGCTTAAGAGAATTGATTTATTAATTCATTTCATTTACCTGAGTATTATGGCTGCCAACAAAGAATAGACTGTTATCTTAATGTGGAATTTCTATTAGTTGTTGGACCGTAGCAAAAATAGGGCACATTGTCAACATCCAAATATTAAAAAAAAAAAAAAAAAAGTCATTGTTGGGTTCATCGGTAAACTAAAGGGAGACCCAGTGAAATTTTACAACTGTCAATATTTGATTACATCCTTGATTTGATAAGTAGTAGAATTGAGAAACAAAACACGAACTACAGAAAATGTTTGACCCGAGCTGAGAGATTTTTAATAACATTAAGGTAAGTAATGTGATATGTTTTTAATAAACTAACAATGTTTGTACACTACAATTAAAACTTAAATTATTATGAAAGCCCCAATCAGTTGCATCTATGAAATTTAAATAGTTTAATGTACAAACTTTATAAGTAAAGACATTGCATTAGCAAATAAATATATATTTTTTTAAATTTTGATTATTTTGTCTTGATATAGTTTTGTTATACAATTTTTTTTTTTTAATTTGTCACTATCTGTCTTAGGTATAAGAATAAAAGTATGCATAATCACCAAAAGAATATATCTAATGGAAATATAGGTTATAGGTTTAATAAGAATAATATATTCGTATACTATAGCAAAGCAAATAAGGCTTCAATATTATTTGAAGGAAGTTTAGGCGAAGCGCAATATTGTACTGCTGAAGATATGTACTGTTCACCAATTCCTCCACTATAATGTTGTTGAGATATAGCGGAAATTCTGTATTTGATTGGAGTTCCACATTGGTAGCTACTTCCTGCAGTACTAGTAGCTGAGAAGGTCGAGAAGGGAGTTTGAAAGCTTCAATCTCTTGCTCATCAAGAAGTTAAGTTAATTTTTGATTTTATTATCATCAGCTTTGTGTTTATTAATTGCTGTTTTAAAATTTTCTGCACCGCACACCTGATCGAACAAAACAAAAAGTTTTTGCTTCAGTTGCGTGTTTGATCCGGTGTGCGGTCGACCTTTAAACGTTTTATCTGAAGGCGCTTGATGCGATCAAGTTATCATTGCTATAAATGGGACACGTGCACACGCGACATCAGCGTTTTCCCTATCTGGCGAAGGTCGCATCAATTTCGTCTTCACTCAAAACACATTCAAACTTCTGGCTCTGCGCATGTGTGGCGTTACTACAACACTCAATTCTGCCTGCTCTTGTCTTTTGATTTGTTGTGTTGTACTGAACAAAGCCTAGTTGCGTTTTTATCTACCATGGCTGAATATAGTGAGGAATACTAAATTAAAATATTGTGTTTTTGATGTTTACAGACTAATTATGTCAGTTAAAAGTATTGATATATACAACGTGGCTTTGAAAGACCACCACGACCAGGAGGTTATTTCAAAGTTATTAAATAAAATCCGAAAGGAATGTAATGTTCCAGGTAATATCATAAATCCAACTGATTGGGGCTTTCATAATTTCAGTTTTAATTATAGTGAACAAACATTGTTAGTTTATTAAAAAAATATCACATTACTTACCTTAATGTTATTAAAAGTCTCTCAGTTGGGGTCAAGCTTTTTCTGTAGTTCGTGTTTTGTTTCTCAATTCTACCACTTATCAAATCAAGGATGTAATCAAATATTGACATAATCATTCATTCTACAGTAGTTGTAAAATTTCACTGAGTCTCCCTTTAGTTTACCAATGAACCCAACAATGAGTCTTTTTTTTAAATTATTGGATGTAGCCAATGTGCCCTATTTTTGCTACGGTCCAACAATTGTAAGAAATTCCACATTAAGATAACAGTCTATTCTTTGTTAGCAGCCATAATATCCTGGTAAATGAAATGAATTAATAAATGAATACTCTTAAGCATTTGAGTAAAACACTTTACTGTACTGGCTTAAACATTCCGTACAAACTGTCGGACGATACACAAGTGAAGGACAGAGAGTACTCACCACAGAGCACTGAATAATAATAGAGTGGACACTCGGCAGTGCGGCGGTGAAGCTGCCTGCCACAGCCAAGATGGCGGCTCCCCCACCACTTTCCATCCCAGTCCCGAGCGTCAAGCAGGCAACGCGACGATCTGTTGTTTCAGTCAGAGAGTCTTACATTTAGTTTGTGATTATATTATTATGCCATTTTTTTTTTTTTTTTTTTTTTTTTTTTTGGTTTAAAGGCGAAAAAACCATTTCGGTCATCATCGCCTTTGCAAAGTAGAGCGTAAAGAACGCTCCAACTTAAAAACTTAAACTTAAACTTAAAAAACAGTTACATAAAATTTAAACAACAATAACACACTAAACATGCTACATGGCTGTAAAAGGGCCCTGCAACAAGTTAACAACTATATACTATGGACAATAAATTACCAAAATTAACAAATAGTGCAGGACTACAAAAGGGGCCCTGCAACATATTACCAGAGAATAAGATTTAAACAAAATTTAATTCAACAACTAAACATGATATTACAGAGCTGTAAAATTCTCTGCAACAAATGACTAGAGAAAACTCATATATTATCAAATATTTTCAGACGACGCAAAAAAGACAATACCCGATCGAGGATCTGAGCACTATCCCCCAACATCGCCTGCATAGAATTTGGTAGGGCAAATGTCCTACGCATACCTCTAAGTGAGACACACTCAACAAGAATATGCCTAATTGATAAAATACCTCGACAAAAGGGACATTGTGGCGGATTCCCGTGTTCCATCAGAAATCCATGAGTAATCATGGAATGACCGATACGAACACGGGTAATCACCACTTCCTCTCGACGACTAGGACGTATGGATGAATTCCAAGGACGAACAGTATCTTTCACTTCCCTCAGTTTATTAGACTGTATATTTGTCCATTCTTCCTCCCATTGCCTATGCAAAAGGGTTTTAACTGTCGATACAAAGTCAGATACCATAACACACTGTGTGACTGGTATCTGACTTGTAGCTTCTTTTGCCGCTGCGTCAGCTCTTGTGTTTCCTGAAATTCCGCAATGCCCAGGTACCCAGCAAAATGATACTCCGACGTCCCGTAGCTGAAGTCTATGTATAGAACACAGAATATCCTCAACCAAGGGACTCCTAGAATACATATCCTGGACAGCCTGTAAAGCACTTTTGGAATCGGAACACAAAAGATAGTGATGGAAACCTGATGGAACGGTATTAAGGCCTTTCAAAATAGCAAAAAGTTCGGCAGAAAATACACTATAAACTGGGGGTAATCCATATTTATGCGTCCGACCGGATGAGTAATACGCGCAACCGACTTTATTGTCCAGTTTAGAACCATCTGTGAAAATAATTTCACTAGATGGGTATCCATCAAGTATATTGTAAAACTCTTGACGATAAACTACATCAGGAGTGTTGTGCTTGATGAACCTGGACAGTGAAAAATCAAAAGTTGGCATTTTAATGACCCATGGAGGAATAACACATGGTGCATTCTTAATCAATGGAGGAAGTGAAAGTCCAAAATTGTCGAGGATTCGTAGAGTTCTAATACCAAATGGTGCAGTACTATTTTCACGACATTCATATCTGTCAGTCAAGGAATTATTAAAAACATCGTTGTATGTTGGATGATACGGTTTGGAGCGCAGACTACAGATGTATGTCATTTGTAGTTGTTGTCTTCGTCGAGAAAGAGATGGTTCGCCAGTCTCAGCAAGCAAGCTAGGAACTGGACTCGAACGAAATGCTCCAGAAACAATACGAAGAGCAGAGTTATGTACCGAATCTAGCCTTTTTATAGCTGATGGTCTTGCGGATGAGTAGACTATGGAGCCGTAATCAATCCGCGATCGAATAAGAGCACGATAAAATCTCAACATACAAGTCCTATCGGCTCCCCATCGAGAACCGCTGAGAACACGTAACATGTCAAGTGTTTTATTACACCGTGTTTTCAGATCAGATAGATGTGGAATCCAAGAAAGTCTACTATCAAATATTAGGCCTAAAAATTTAACAGTTGCAGTAGTTTGAAGTTGTGTTCCATTTAGAAATAATACGGGCTGATGGTTCATTCTTCGACGACTAAAAGCAATACATTGCGTTTTGGAAGCAGAGAACTTGAATCCTGTCAAATTTGACCAAGATTGCAATCTATTTATCGCTAGTTGAAGGGCTCTTTCGGCAGTTGCCATACCTCGAGAAGCCACATATATAGCAAAATCGTCAACAAATAGAGCACAGCGGACAGGGCACCGCACATCAGCGGTAATGCTGTTGATTGCCACAGCAAACAGGGTCACACTAAGCACACTACCCTGAGGAACACCATTCTCTAAATGATAACGATCGGAAAGCATAGGTCCAACACGCACTCTGAAATATCTGTTGCTAAGGAAGTTTTGGATAAAAGCAAGAATATTACCATTTATACCCCATGATCTTAAAGTATTCAGAATTCCTCTTCGCCAAGCCATATCGTATGCCTTTTCCAGGTCAAAAAACACTGCAACCAATGACTGACGCAACAAAAATGCATTTTGTATGGCAGACTCTAATGAAACCAGCTGATCAGTAGATGATCGACCCTGCCTAAAGCCACATTGTTCATCACAAAGCAGCCGGTTACTTTCGAGATACCAAACAAGGCGCCGATTGACCATTCTCTCTACCAGCTTGCAAAGCACACTAGTGAGGGAAATGGGACGGTAATTTCCTGGTTCGGTCTTTTCTTTACCTGGTTTGAGAAGAGGAACTACTGTAGCCTCCAACCAAGCATCAGGAAAGCAACGCTCCTCAAATATACGATTGTATATTCGAAGGAGAGCACGCTTCATCGAAGCTGGGAGGTGTTTAATCATAGAATGAACTACGTTGTCAGGGCCTGGAGCGGAATCCCGTCCCGACAACATAGCAGACTCTAATTCCTGCAAGGAAAATGGTAAATTTAATTGCGATCCTTCCGACAGACATACTGTGAAAGGTAATGCTTCTTGAGAAGTTTTATACAAACGAAAGACGTCGCTGTAAGCAGTAGTTGACGAAAAGTTAGCAAAAGATGAGCCCAAAACATTAGCAATTTCATTTATATTTGTAGTCACGATGCCATCCTGCTGCTTAAGTCCCAATAAGGGAGCAGAAGGTGGAGGACCACAAACAGAACGTAACTTTTTCCACACAGTTGACGTGGGTGTGGTTCTTGATATCGTGCCAATGTACTGGGCCCACGAGTCCTTCCTACTCTGCCTAAAAACTCTGCGTGCTTTAGCTCGTAGAATTTTATACTTTTCAAGATTTTCACAAGTAGGTCGCCGGTTAAACTTCCTTAGTGCTTTACGGCGTAAACGGAGAACATCACTACATTCATCGTTCCACCATGGAACCGGTGGGCGTAGTGGCCTCGTTGACGTTTTTGGAACATTTTTGTCTGCTGCTGTAAGGATTGCTGAGGTAAAACACCGTACTGCTTCATTTATAGGAACACCATTAATAATAGGTGATACAAAGTCATCAGTGAAAGTTTCCCATTTTGCTTTACGCAAAATCCATCTGGGAAGGCGATCGTTACAGTGCGAGAAGTCAGAAAATGTAAGCTTAATAGGAGTATGATCACTACTGTATGTGTCAGTTAAGACAGACCACTCAAATTTGGTAGCTAGACTTGGGCTACAAAAGGACAAGTCGACTGTTGTCCAGCCACCTGTAGAAGCTGCTAGATGAGTTGGAGAACCGTCATTGAGAAGAATCAAATCCAAATTGGATCGAATCCTATCAATGCGGCTTCCTCTAGGGTTGCAGGTGTGTGATCCCCAAGTATAGTGGTGAGCATTAAAATCGCCCACCAAAAGAAATGGGGCAGGCAACTGTCTGATGAGGTCGATTAGTTCTACTTCCACAAACCTGAAATTAGGTGGCAAGTACAAACAACAAATGGTCATTTTGTATGGTGTAGTGATCGTTACTGCTACTGCTTGTAATGAGGTCCTAAGGTTTATAGAAGTACCACAAATAGAGTTGTGGGCTAGAATTGCTACTCCACCCTTAGCTCTGTCTGCAGTGACATAGTCATTTCTAAAAACCGAAAACCCCCTCAAATTAAGAGAGTGAGGTTGATGGAGATGAGTCTCTTGCAGGCAAATGACTAAAGGATATGTATCTCGTACAAGAACCTTAAGATCTTCGATGTGACTCCTCACACCGTTAATGTTCCATTGTATCACGCTATTTAATTTTAAATTTCTGGCCATATTATGTAAATGGATTTATTAACAATTAAAAATTAAAAGGGATTTGGACCTGTATTATTCATTCTACCTGCCTGGCTAGATATACCATCAGGTGGTTTAATTTTTGTTTTAATTTTGGATGTTTCAGGGTCAAGTTCCATAGCAACCTCAACAACTGGATCGTCAGGTGTTGAGGGCTTGGTAGACGCCTGAGGTGATTTTGGGAGGGGTTTTGAAGAACCCGCCCCTCCCTTATTTTTATTTTTATTTAGTTTTTGTTGAAGCTTTGTTGAAACACCCAGTGGAGTACTGGGTTTAGCTCGAGAATGTGTGTTCTGTACTTTAACAAATGACGGGGATTTATTAAGCACAGACACTGACATTGACTTTTGCTTAATTAGCTGTCCAGTTATTGGTGGTACTTTGAAGTTTTTTAGAGGTGAAGGCTCAGATTTGGCTTTGGATGCAATTGGTTTTGTTTTATCGAGAAGGTCGACTTTAGAAGAAAATGAGTTATTTGAAGATGTACAGCTTTGGACTGCTATCAAAGTTTTAATCTGATCGGCAAGCATACGAACCATCTCACCCAGTTCCTTACACGAAGAACATGTATTCGGGACTGAGGCTGATGTCGCATTTGCATACGATTTTCCTATGGTAGGTGGTAAAGCAGTTCTTTGTCTGTAAACTTTCCTAGCTTCTGGAAAAGAAAGTTTTTCTTTGGCAACGATTTCTAAGATCGCCTTCTCTACTTTGTATTTTGGGCATTTTGGTGATCGTGCAGGATGATCACCGTTGCAATTTGCACACTTTGCCTCAATATTGCACCCATCACTTTTGTGTCCTTTTACACCACATTGTCCACAAACTTCCTCTTTAGAACAAGTGCTGCTAACATGTCCAAACCCTTGGCATCGAAAACAACGCCTTGGATTTGGAATGTAAGGTCTAACAGTTAGACTGTAGAACCCAGCAAACACTCGCTCAGGGAGATTTGGTACAGCAAAAGTCAATATCAGAGACCCAGTAGGTTTTTTCTCGCCATTTTCAGTACGAAATATTCGTTCAACATTGATAACATGCTGTTCGGCGAGCTCTTTCTTTATTTCCTCCGTGCCATCGTTCAATAGATCACGGCAAGAAATAACGCCTCTAGATGAATTCAAACCCTTATGAGGTTCAACACACACGTTAACAACATCGAAAAAGGACTTCATTTTTAACAGAGAGTGACTCTGTTTGTCAGAGTCAGTCTGTATCAATAAAGTCCCATTTCGAAGCTTTCTAATGGAACGAACATTCCCTGCAGCACCAGTTACTGCTTTGTTAATGACAAAGGGCGAGATCTTAGATAGATCTGCCCCCTCAACACTGTTACGGACAGTAAGGAATCTGGGAGCGGGTCCCTGGATCCGTATGTCCAAATTTCTCTTCTTTGTTTCACCACAGACAGACTCCTCAGACGATGCAGATAGTTGTCTCTTTTCACTTCCCGGGTTGACGTTTGTGGATGTAGAGGCCATAAACTTGTTAACCAGCGCATCGTGTTTGGCGGTTGCAGATGAGACCCTGGGAACGGGTATACCCTTGGATCACTTTTGATCATTTCCATACCCCAGAACTCTGGGGCCCAGAGTATCCTCTTTAACCAGACTGGATGGGCATCAGTCCAGACCCGCAACTGGAGAGAGAGGATCCGACACCTCCCCCATCGCGAACACTTCCTGACCAAGGACCGAAGTGGCTGGCTACTGAACAGAAACCGCGCATACGTCATCGGCAGAGCAAGCTCACATCAGCTTACCAGATGCAAAGGTTGTCACGCTTTGGTCTGGCAAACACTCCCAGACGCGCTACGGCTCCGCACGGTCAAAATCCCTATATATTTAATCCCTATATATGAGTGTAGAGTGTATATGTTTACCCAGTGTTCGTGAAGTGTAACAGCCTCTACAATGTGTATCAATATATAAGTGTTGTTTGTGTGTGAATATTCGAAGATGTTTTATTGTTCCACCCCTGTGTAGCTCGGGTTCCGCGAGGGACGCTAAAACCCTCTCAATAGGTGCAGATAGTCTGCACCCCCCTGCGATCAGGATCCTAAGTAAAGGTGAAAGTAAATGACTGTGTCTAAAGTGTACTGGGTGTGTGTTTATATGGATGATAGTTAATGTGTTGCACGTAAGTGGAGTGTTTGACTGGGGACCGCGAGGGACGCCAACCCCCTCTAGTCTGCACCTAGTCTGCACCTCCCCTGCGGGGTATTATTATGCCAAGGAGCTGCTCAGTTCCTGGCTGTAAAAGCCGTGGATATGTTGACCACATTACGTTTCATAGGTAAGACTTTACTGTCATTAAAAAGTGTTAGCTATAATAAGTGTAAATAATAAGGCATTTAGAAGTTTACGAGTTAACGTTGGAAGTAGGCCTAGCTTATTTCTGTCCCCAATCAATGTTACTTTATTTATTGGGGTAAATGCACAAAACAAAGATAAGGAACAGCTTGTGCAAAACTGTACTGTTTCTGGGACAATGAATATAGTAATGAAAAACCTTTATTCGTTATTTGTCAATTATTGTGATAAATATAATACAAGATGTAACTAACATTTGTTAATTTACTTAATACCTGTGGTTAAAAATGTTTGACATAACAGTATTATAATTTACAGTTCCTGCAGTAATAATATTTTAATGGTTCTTATTTATTTATAAACGATTTTAAATGTTTACAATTATTATTCTAAAACACTGTAAACAGCAATTTGTCTTGCCACTTTAATTCTATTTACCTAAAAAAAATAAAGGTAAATTCTATTTGTCACTTTAGACCTAAAAAAAACTAATAACAATCAAATGAATGCTATCATGGTTGTAATATAATACACCGGCGCGGCGGCTGTGCGTTGCCGGTTAAGTAAAAGGCCGCCCTGTTCAACCTAAATTTCTGAGAAAACTATAACCGCTAGAATAACAAGTTAAATTGGAAGTTTTGAGTTCATTTCATTGGCTACAACTTTCCCACTGACGAAACTTACCTGACCAAAAAATAAAAAAAGTAATAGCAGACTATTTATTTCATGTCATTTCAATTATTTACTACATTAAATCGTAATTTAAATTAATTTTACCAGTAATATAAAAATAAATAAATAAATCTGATTACACATCCTGTATCATGAATAAATGCAGTTTAAACCTGCGAAGTTTCAAGTCGATTGAGTGATCGCAAATAATAGAAATCGTGATTTAAGAAAATCGCTTTCTCTAACTAGAGTCGCATGAAGATGCGGCGAAGGGAGAAATTGCCACAGCCAAAATGGCCGATTTTGGCTTCAACTGCCTCAATGCCATTAATTCAGTGCTCTGTCGTACTCACCCTTGGCCATGACGTGTCGTGTCGCGTGGGCGCCCCATACCAGATTGAACAAAACAAAACGTTTTCTCATAAGGCGTTTTTACTTCAGACGTGTGTTTGATCCTGTATGTATGCGGTCGGCCTAACAGTGATGGTGTAATGCGTTACGCAATATGCCTGCAATAAATTGAATGCACCAAAACAAAAGGTTAATACTGGTGAAATCAGCAAGGCAGATTAACTTTTCTTTCACATAATATGTAAACATTAATGGATTTATATGAAAACTTTGGAAGTTGAAGCTTTTAAAGATTTAGGTTAAATCATAATTAGCACGATGTACAAGTTCGTTTATTTTCAACTGGTAAAATCAATTAAATAAGTAAAATTGAAGATGACTGTTTATTAGTTGAAACATTTGATTTCATATAAGGTTTTGTGGTGAAGGTTTAAATTTTGGATTTCTGTAAGTAATTTCAATTAATTGTATAATGTACTTGTTACAATTTTGTTTGTACAATTTATGGTTCAGTGTGCTTTTGTTAGTTTTGTTTTATTTTGGTTTGTACACAGTACAAGAACGTTCAATAATGTCCAATACGGTTGGAGTTATTCAGGAAATAATGAGAACATGGTACAATGTTCTTATGGCATTTAATTATCTGGATTATAGGATGTTAAGTAAGAGAAGGTTCTATCATTTTTACACTCTGTTGTTCAAAGGGGGGAAACCTGTCGGTCATCACCTTATAATGATAAGGTAAAAGAGAAGAGAACCTAAAATAAAGAGACCCCCTAGCTCTTGAATACTGTAATAGCGCCTGTGTCGGAAGAGAACAAATGCTGGTTAAGAAAAGGCTGAGAGAAAAGATGAAAGAGTGGGATCTAACCCAATACTATATGAAATAAAGGTGTAGATCCATCTAGGTTTCTCAGGATTTATACGCCCTTATTCACTAAAAGTAAGCCCATTAGGGAAGATTTTATCAAACTTTAATTAATAACGTTTCGTCTCTCAAAAATTAATTGTCTACTTCAGTTTCCATTGTAAATTGTATCTTTTGGTTGATGGTGTTCAAATATTTTTAAGGTTATTTGCTTGTCTTAAGGTGCCATTGAACATAATGAACGTGTCATCAACATATCTTGCGTAAAAAATTATTTCCTTATTATATTTGTTAGATTTAGATAATAAATATTTGTTTTCAAAGTTATTGAGATAAATAATAAGAGTCTATATCTCGGGGAGTAAAATTCACATACATAGCAATCAAAGCATAAATTAATGATATAATTATAAAAGTCTATATCTTGGGGTAAAATAATTATTAATGCATAAAGTCTCTTTATCTCGGGGTATCGGGTTGGTGCTGACTTTTATCAAGGACGTCAGGTAATTACAAATATTAACACAATTAATAACAAATCAAATAATGAGGATTATCTCCTTTTCCATTTGATGAAGATGAAAAGATGATTGTTGGCTTATATAGCAGTCATTTTGCACTTTTGATATAAATATAAAATTGTTTCTACGTTTTATACTTTCTTTTACACTAAACTTGTGAATATTTAGTTATTTTTTAATAATGCCTCATAGGCTTAATAGTTTCAAAGGAATGAGGTAATATTATAGTAATAAACTGAACGATCTCACCAGGTTGGATTATGCAGCAGCAAAAAAAAAATTGTCAATATTCAATCTATCCTGGGGTATATTTTTTAAACTTTTTATTTTTATTAAACACTGATCTTCTAGGCTTCCTCTCATCCACTTTTAGAAAATCAAAACAATACTTTTATATTTAAAAGAAATCTTCAGGCAGGAGCCAAAATTAAATAGGTATTGCCCATTGCTATATCAGTTTGTGACTCCCCACTCCAAATCCATTGTTAGGCTCTACAAAGAGATTCACTTTTATACACTTTCTTTTCCGATCATGTTTTGGATTTGTAGCACAAATGAAATGAATATGACCCTAATTTACAAGACAAAAGTTGTTAATAACTTCATTAATAATCACTGACTCTACTTTTATTAATTGAAAATTTTAAAATCTTACATGGGACTAAATAACTTCTCTTAAAGCTACATAACCCTATTCTAATAAACTGTATACAATAATTGTTTTCGTATAATATGTAAAAGATTCCCGCACTAACATTTCTCCATTCGGGATCGGTCTAGCCTTAGTGGGCGTTAACCTTTTGAACTCCTGTCAATTTTGTATTTCTTCCAGCCGCCATCTTGTTCAGACTTTCGGTCGTAATTTGAAAGAATCTACCTTTATTATTAATTTTAAATAGGAACTCAGCTGACGTTTTATATTCAGAAATATATGGTTCATATATAGGCCAGGTTTGTTTTGTCCCAGCGTCTTTAATGTTATTATAATCGCCGAAATACTGGCGACCTTTCATTTGATATAACTTTCTAGGCCGTTCCGTTTCCACTTAAATTTCTTTTAGTCGTTCTTTTTACTATAGTTCTTTTATAAATATTGATTTTTATAGATAGGTGGGATTCTTTAGATTAATTCATAGGTCTAAAATTTCGATAAAAGGCTTTAATTAATTTTAATCTGGTTGAAAGTCTAAAATTTATAGGCAATTGTTTATATCGCTACCGTTGTGCATTTTTTCCGGTAGGTGGCGTGCGTGTCTTCTCGTGTTTGAAAGGAATACTGATTATTTATTGAAACAACATTATTTTGAAATGTTTCAATGTAGGAAATATATTTTTAATTTATGTAAATTTCTTCAATTACTGTAGTAGCAGAAACTTGGAATGCGTCTTAGTTGCCTCCAATTTTTAACTCTCTCTCCCTTTTCACTCCTAAATCATGGCCAAATAGTAATATGCCTTAGGACATATTGCCACCAACACCATAGAAATTGTACAAAATTTATACCATTAATTATTGAATTTTTAAATGAAATCCCACATGAGTCAACTGTATATACGCCAAATGAACTGCAGTTGGATAAAAAATCACCCAGGTTTTGGCATAATGTTTTAAAATTAAAATTTTTGGAAGAGAGTAACATAAATTTAGAGATAAAAATTAAACTGGCAGCCCAAAGAATGAGAAAGAAAGGTATTATTCGGAACAGAAGGTACAATGATAGTCACAAGCTTACAGAATTTGAGGAAGGTGAGAAGGTGTTATTAAAAGAGATTAGATACTCACACCAGTTGAAGGGTGAAATGTCAAAATTCTTTGAAATTTATACAGGACCATATATTATAAGAGAAAAATGAGGAACAACGACATATGTACTGGTATATAGTGACAGGCCAACAAAAAGAAAAGGGATGTTCCATGTTAGTAGTTTAAAAAAGTTCTATGAAAAAGAAATGACAGCAAGAAACCAGAATGAAATTAGGGGAGAGTAAAACTTTTAAATAAATAATAAGCAAAGGGAGATTGCAATAGGCGAAATGAGATATATAAATATATATATTGCTTATTGTTCATGTTGTTATATATTGTTAAAATGATGTTATATGTAAATAGTTGTTAATTGTTTTGTTTATTTTTAGAAGAAGATATGTCATTATGTTAATATGTAATAAGAGTTATAAACAAACAAAAAAATGTTACTTTAGAAATTTATAATTTATTCATAAAATTGTCAATTTTATAAAAAGTTAGAAATTTGGGGACAGTTGTAACATTTTTATTAAATAAACAAGATGAATTGATGATGGGTTGAGGGATTTGTGGTCAAAAGTAAAGTGAGATCTTAGATGTATGTTATAGCCTAAATGTAATAACTTCAAAATTCGTCCTAGCCTAATAATTTAATTAACTTAAAGATTTTGGAAATTTTAAATGAATAATATAAAGCACATATTATAATAACTACAGCTAATTTAAATAAAACTTACTTCCATTTCAAAAACAATAATAACAGTAACTTTACTTTAATAACCTAAAATTATTGAATAAGAACGTTTTACTATCCTTTTGTAATTTATTTCATGTTTAGATACCGTAATTATTTTTAATTCAAATTCAATATATATTGTGTATTAGTTAATTTAAATAACAAACTGGTTGAATAGGATACATTAGGTTAGTTTTAGTGTTTACAATAGGCAGTGAACATTTATGTCTATCCGCCATCTTTGAAATAGGACTTTGGTTGTATTTATCATCAATACTAAATTATTTCGAGGTTTTCTTTGTATGTTCAGGTGACAACTTATACGTCAAAATATCCGTTTAATCCATAGGCCATATTTGTTTTGTCGAAGCGATAGTCGTATTCTTTATAATTAATTATTTATGACGCTCTGGTCCGGTTCGGCCATTGTAAAAAATGTTTTTTAAAATTCGTGTTTAATTTCGATTGATTTTGTCTATCTTAATTCTAATCTTGCTACGGGGTTATTTAATTTGAATAATATGGAAGTTTAGGCCTCTAAATTCTATAAAACAACTTCATTTTGGGGTTGTTTTAATTGTTAATATTTTAAGATGATTTGTATATTTTAGGATAGAAATTTAAAAATCTATGATAGCCTAGTCGCACATTTAAAAATAGCCCGAAGACCCGAGAATAAAGAGTAATTAAAACAATTGAATTGTTGTTATTAGTTAACCATTATATTTCAAAGTAAACGTGCTAGAGCAAGACCCAACTTGACTAAAATAATAATTATTATGTGTGTTATTATATTATAGTTCAGGTTTATTTTACACTCACCAGGTTTATTTTACAAACTTTAATTAATAACGTTTCGTCTCTCAAAAATTAATTTTCTTACTTCAATTCATTTAAAAATAATTAGGCCTATACGAAGTATAAAAATAAGTACATAAGGATTAGTAAATGTAATGATTGCTCCATTATCTAATAAACGTAATCATATAGTTAGTTAGTAAATAATATTGTACGGATTTTGTTTTTATATATAATTAGCTGCTTATTTATAGATAGCACGGACATGGCAATTCCGAGAGTAACTATCTAGATATACATTCTCTTTCATGTAGTTTTAGGTTATATCCCTCTCTTTCTATTTTTCTATCAGGTCTATTTTGGCCAGCTCTTGTTCTTTCCCAACCTAGACGCTTTTAAGAGTATTCCAGGATTAGGGGTTTTCATTTGATGTTGTTTTCCCCCTTTATTTGATGACAGCTTTTTAAATTTGTTTTTATTTTTAAAAAAATTAATAGCCTTTTAAAGCAAGATAAAGCTTAAACTAATATTGCATTCTTGTACAAGAATAACTTTGAACAATCTGCAGGAGTGTTTAATGTTACAAATCCCATCTGAGATTAGTAAATAGCCTATAACTCAAAGGCATATAAAGCAACCTAAACACATCTATGTAAACAGACCATTGTATAAGCCAACAAACCTAACCTCTATTAGAAGTACCAATGAAGCCTAGGTTAAAATACATGTAAATCCAATATTTATAGTATGACAGGAACTGACTTTGTTCAAAGCCCAAAAAAGTCTACAAAAAGGGCATCTATTGAACTGGGCATTGAACGTAGATCTTTAGGACGCCTAATGAAACGGTTAGGTTTGAAAATGTACATTCCAAGACTTTTTCATGGGCTACTGGAGGACGACCCTGATCGTCGACTACAGTTTTGCATGATAATGTGCTGGAATTATTCCAAAAATGTTTGGAGTGATGAGGCTAATTTTAAGCTTTCAGGTGCCGTCAATAGACACAACTGTGTCTATTACTGTTTTGATAATCCACACATGACATTCGAAGAACAACAGCTGAATCAACCTGGAGTAACAGTTTGGGCTAGCATTTCATGTAAAGATGTCATTGGACCTGTCATTTTTCATAACCGTGGATCGGTCGAAGAGGATCGGTTGAATGGCCAGCAAGAGCTCCCGATCTGACACCTATGGATTTTTTTTTGGGGGGAGTTGTTAAAGACAAGGTCTTTTCGAAGAAACCTCGTGATCTTAATCAGATGGATGAATTCATTCGCCAAGCTTGCCAAGACATATATGAAAATAAAGAACTTTGCAGAAAAGTGTGTTTAAGCGTAACTTCAAGGTAACAGCAGTGTGTTGACTGTGGTGGCAAACAGTTTGAACACAAAGGGAAGTAAATGTATTGGTCAAGTACAACACTTTTAAGAGTTTAGTTTTTGTATATATAAACCTACTTTTTCTAAAAAATATTTCATTACTGTATACCTACTTTTGCACCCCTCTGTATATTAAGACGAATATAAACTAAATAACGTAAATTTAATTGGTAAGCATAACAAACCTGTAGATTATGTATGTAAATATAAGCCAAATAGTGTAAACAACAACACAATTAACCTAAACAGAACTTATCACAAAGATGTAACAATAACCACTGCACAAGTGGTGATTAGATAAATCATTTATTTATTTAAATAATCTTTATTTCACTGTAAACACAAGTTGATATTTCCAAACATAAATCAATTCCAATCTTAACAAATTGTCGTAGATATGGGACGTAAACAAACCAACCATCTAGAATACATGACGTCATCAGTTAGTGGCAAGAGAGGCTTTGGGATAAACATGATTGTGTGAGAAACTTATAATAAATGTTATGTACATACATCTTTATAGAGTATGTATTATAATAAAAACATTTTACTACCAATACTTAACTTTCTGGTTGGAATAAGCACCTGGTTTTGCGGCTTTTACAGCCTATTGTGCAATTGAGATCCTGAAGGTAGGTTAGGTTAGGTCAAAAAATTTCAACAATCTGTCAAGCAAGTCATGATACGAAAAGTCTGCAGGAGAGATTTGGGGGTAATCATGATTATGTGAGAAACTTATAATAATTGTTATATGCTTTTATCTTTATAGGGTATGTAATATAATAAAGACATTTTACTACAATACTTGTTTACTGAATTTATTACATTTGAATTGTAACACACAAACACACAAACACAAATCTATGATTCTTATTTAAGCCTATTGTTACATTTGCAAATAAAATATGAATCTACACTTTACTGATTGTAGCTGAAATTTAGTACTTTGTGGTCCATTCAATTTATTGCTGGCATAAATCACATGGCTAATTTCAACATCACAGTTAGACAATTTACAAACATGTTTTGAAGGCAATAGCAGTGATATCATTAATAACCTTCCTATATCAGTTGGAACAGACGATTTATTATGTGAACATATTGCCTCAGGAACAAGTTCAACCAGAGCATGCATTTTTGAACTAAACTAGTCACATTTAACGTAGAGATTTAAAGTCCACCATATTGTGGTCAAGGGGTGGTAGCAATTTTAAGATATGAAGATAGATTTTATGAGTTTTGGCTTAGTTGTCTTTACTAAATGGAATTACAATTCAAAATATATACGGGGCGATAAAAAATTAGTTACACAGAAGTAAAGAAAAATAAGTCAACAGTAGACTTCTTACAGGATATTGTGATACGTCATTGAATACAGTATAACTTAAAGTTTTATTACTCCCAAGCCCGTTATTTCACGATGTCGTCACTTGATGGCGCGCGTGGGTGAGTAATTGCATTACTCATATGGAATAGCCTTACACAGGTACGGAGCCTACTGTTTATAGTTTCATGGATAATTATCGACTACACCTTTTCTAAGAAAATTTAGGACAAAATATCCCATACAGCGGCAAAAAAGACAGATTGTTACTGAATTGTACAATCGTTTAAACAGAACTGGTTGTGTAGTACACAGGACGTAGGGTTATACCGTAGCAACAATCGTACAAGTGCGGCAGCCATTCGTTCGTAGTTCACAAAAAACTACCGCACGTGCCAGCTTAGAAATACATATCCCAGACTATAGTGGCATACACTGAGGGAACGGCCGAGTTTTAAACTATATAGGTTACAACTTGCACCAGCTTTGAGTGACGACGACCTGAGTTTAAGGCTTACAAAATACCTAATGAAAATTACCTTAATATTGTGTCCAGTGACGAAGGAACTTTTTGTACAAGTGGTAAACTAAACAGTAATAATAATGTGAGCAGATTTCACATCAAATAATCGAACATGTATGAAATGGTATATGTACATAAATACGAACATGTACCATAAGTTAAGATAAATGTTTCATGGTGCTTTTATACTACCATAATATTTACGGACCTTTCTTTTTTAATAACCGAACTGTAACTGGAATTTCACAACCTGGACAAAATGAAATTGATTAAATGACACAATTACAAGAAGTTATGGGGAGATAATTCATTTTCAGCAATATGGCACATTTCGGCTTAGATTGGGCGTGGGGGGAACAATTTCCTGACAACTACGCTAGCTTATTTTACTCCTTATTTTGGCTTTAGAGAGCCTTAGAGATTGACTGTTACTTAAATTTAAATTCGGTGTACAGTACTTATATTTTGTTAACATTAAATAGAAGTATTCATAAAACACAAAAGTGAAATGTTAGCATTCAATTGAAGTGAAGCGTTTCAATCGTTTGACAATTTCACTCCCTTTTCACCGAGAAGCTAGTTAATTATTACATCTATAATTAAATTATTTTATAAAATATTACTGACAGGCTGCTCTGTAAATTCACTCAATAAATATAATTCATTTCTATATCTCCATTATTTATTAAAGTCCTTGGAGAGTTTTTGCAAAATATATTAACAAAATGTATAACATCCTCTCTTCCTTACAATTATATAACAGACAAAACAGCGTCAAAGTAAGAATATTTATTTAATTGTATCAGTTCATGTCTTGCTTTGAATAACCAGTTTATTAAATGGCTGTCCACAGTATTCACATAATCCACATCAAAATCTTTATACAATAAGTGTTGTTTATTATCTGAACATTTAATTTATACTTATTAACAAAATAGTTATTATTGGGTGAACGGGATGTTGAAAATTGTATTTTTTTTTAATAATATTATATTAGGCTACACTAAATAAAAAATATTTATGTATTATAACTTATTTATTAATATATATTGTAATATTCTAATAGAATAAACACGGTTTCTATATAATCAAACTTTAGAAGGAAGATACACTAAGAGAACCATTGAAAATAATACTTGATGATTAGTCCCAATTGCTTAGAAACCCAACAAATTAAATGGTTTCTCTTGTTGTTTAAAGAAAAACTATCGGTTTTATCGTCTTATAAAAAAAAAGAAGGAAGAGAGCATGAAATAAATAACCCTAGTCCTCGATACAATAATAGCGTCAGAATCGGAAAAGAAGTAGAGTTGGTTAAAAAAGATAAGAGAGGGATCTAACCAAGGACTTCGCGAATAAAGACGTAGATGCAAGTAGGTACTTTAGGGATTACCAATCCCGTATTCACTAAAACGAACTCCTTATAATCAAATTAAACTTTCATGATTGAATCATAACAGTAGAATTAACCATTTTATAATCTCAGGAGTATTTGAACAAAATTTGTGTTTCACAACAAGGATTTAACGATTTTGCACCTAGATCCATAAAATCGTTAATATATAAGTTTCTTTAAAATGAAACTGTATAACAAGTATTAGTTTCCAAATGTCTACATCTGTTCTTCTTCTTTAAGTATATATGACATCAAATCACTCTGCAATTCTCTCGTAGTAGGATTCGCATCTTATTTATTTACCTTCAATTGTATTCGCGTTGATCTATTACTGAGTTTAGATATTAAAAAATTGAGAACAGTAGTTATACAAAATCATTTGTTGACAAAAATTTTGCTGGTTGCTAAGGAAAACTGAATGGAGTTGCTATGTACAATTCTCTAGTCATAATATAGATCACTCCCACGAGTGTTATAAAATTTAATTTATGTGCATTTCCATATCTACAAACTTTAACGGACATAAAATTTATAAATTTGTTTTACTGGTGGATTTGTTTTATTTTATTAACACGTCTCTTACTTATAAGCATTCATGTGAAATGTGCACTAACTTCTTTTATCTAACAGTTTGCAATAGAGAGATAATCGTAAAAAAATTATCCAAAACTAATAAGTAAATCATTACATTTTAAAATAAAGCGCAGCAATCGTGGAAAGCATACAAATCTAACTGTTTTTGCTCTATTTGCATTTTTAATGGAAACTCTACCTTATATTTAAAAGTACTGAGTTTGCAATTAAATAATACTAATGTGAGATACATTTACAACATTTAGTTCAAAATTGTTTATTGAGTCTTTTGACGACCTAGATTTGACCAGTTATGACATTTATTTACGAGGTAACTACGATATGTCTGTCCTAAGCTCCGTCGTAAATTCGTAAATTAACTGGCGAAACCAGGTTTCACAAGACTCGATAATCATATCGATACATATCTGATAAGGAACGTTTAAAGTAACAGTATCCGTGGACAAAATACTGGGAACAAAAACAATTTTAACTTCTAACTATTTCCGTTTCCGCACGATTATTTATGCCAGACCGAGATTTTTATGTGTTTGTGAACAAAAGTGTTAACGTTATTAGCTGGCCTGATGATCCTGCCCTATGGCAGCGAAACATGTAGCTATTACCCTAGTATAAATAACTACTATCGACTTGAAATAAGGTATGTTATTTAATTTATTTGTTGTATTGTTTGTGTAATATTTGGAATAGATAGTTTATATATAAGTAGAAATATATAAACCAGATCCCATCCCTTAGCTTCTTAAGACGTTTTCACTTCTCATTAGTTCTCATATACTGTAACTTTACAATAAAAATTAAACATATAGACATGATGTTTCCAAACTCTTCTTACCTATTTTAGGGTATTTTATTCCTTGGGTGAAAAGAATCCAAAACCCTAATACATCCAGTGGTCTAACTCGTTACGTTGTCCGTCCGCCCGTGTTTTTACAAAACAAGTTTTTTTTTTTTTTTAATTCTACAAATTGAACCAAATTCAATTATTGCTATTGTTAGATGAATAATTGCTATTGTTATTTTCAATCACTAAATTAGGTTTCATTATTGTACTCCAACGCTTTTCAAAATGGCTGGCATTCAGCTTTTAACTGGAAATAACTATAAAACTAACCATTTTCAACACATTTTGTTTGGAGTTTTATTCAAATTTTTCTATTAATAGTAACGGTTTATTAACTAAAATTTCAATAGTTGTATAAAAAAATCTTTTATGAAATTTAATATGTATGAAAATTGAAGTAGTTACTTATTAATAGTAGAAATTCAACGAATAAGCTGTTATTATTACAAACAATCAGGTGACCAGTCTGCTGTTAATGTATCAACAATGAAATCAGCTGTTATTTTATTTTATTATTTTTATTTTTGCAGGACAACAACCAACAATTTGAAATAAACCCTATGAGGAGATGAAAGTCTGAACAAGAAATTCTAAATCTCGTTTATTTTTTACCCAATTTTAAAAACAAAACCAGCTATGGAATTGTCATAAAATTTACAAAACAATAATTAATCTTAAATGTTATGAATGTCCGCCATTTTAAAATTAGTGCACTCACAATAATGAAACTTAACATACTACCTCAAAATAGCAATAGCAACGATGAACCCACATTTTGATCAATTCTGTGTATTTGGATTCTTTTTATTTCCAAGTTTGTAAGGAGAGTTTGGAAACACCCTGTATATAATGTAAATTATTTAAGAGTGTATACAATGAGTCTTCAGTCTGATAATCAAATATTCGATTTAGAAAAATTCTGTAAGTATTGTATTTCGAAAATTGATGTCATATTTTTTATTTATTTATTTATTTTTTTTTTTTTTTTTTGTGAAAGATATTTGAATATTCAAAGATAATTATTAATAGTTGTAACTAATAATTATATGGGAAATCACAGTAGTCCTAAATAAATGTAATAATAATGTTATAATAAGTAGTAAACGTTTTATCAACATTTATTGAATATAATGATAACCAAAAAATGTTTATTGACGTGTGTGATAATTTGTGTTTGTTTATCATTGCTATAATGAATATATCATTCTAACTCGTCAATCTCAAAGTTTATTAATTTATTAACATTATTGAAGTACCTAATTTTGAAGACATGAAGGTGGATCGTACCTAAATTGAAGTATTATTATTGTAAAAACATATTAATTAATTAAAAAGAAGAAATTTGGTTCAGAAATATAAAGATCAATAATAATTAACTCCAATTTAATAAAAAAAATCAATATAATGACTATAAGAAAATTAGGCTCTCATTTTAAAATAGAGTGTTAAATAGAAGAGAACATGTTCTTCTAAATGTTAATTAGCACTGCTGAACTAATTAAATCAGTGCTTAATTACGTCGTCAACATAATTAACACAATAAAAATGATTAGAGCTGAATAACTTTTGTTTTAATATTACTGTAATTATATGTCTTACACAAACTAATTATTAAATAGAAGTAATTGGTAGTAAATAGAACTAATTATTGTCAGATTTATAGAAAACCATAATAAAAAAGATGTCTTGTTGTTTAAAAGCGAAACACCTGTCTATCACCACTGAGTATACAAATGAAGTACAGAAGATTTAAAAAAGACCCATAGCCCGTGAGTACTCTATAAGTTCAAGATCGGAGGAGAAAAAGACTTGGTCAGAGAGATCTGATAGGAAAAATGAAAAGAGAGGGATCTAACATAAGACTACCCCAAAAAAAGGTGTAGCCATGCTAAATGATATTTTTAGTAAAGTAAAAATCATAAATGTTAGGAGAGAAAATAATCTAAACTAAATATATGTTATAAATTTTGAATTATGCATGTAATTAATTCAATACTAATAATCCAGAAATAAAAAAATAACATTTATTTTATTATTTAATGTAAAGACTTTTGTTAAGACAAATATATTTATAGCATAATGGAAAATACATATTACAGTAATGTTGTTCTTTACTTAAAACTCTGACTTTGTGCAAAAAAAGCGATAAAAGATTTAACATCAACAGAAAAAAACAGTTTTTGGTATGAAATAAATTTCTGGAGAGAAAATATCTATTTCTCTACAATGCCTGTGTAAATTTAAAACGTGTAAACTAGCGCAAAGTTTGAGAGAAAAAGACATGGTACCAAGTTGAACCATACCAAGTTATGTTATGTGTGTAAAGAAGCAGCTTATAAGGAACTTTTGACGGAAATAATAAATTTGGACTTGGTTTGATCTTCAATGGACCTAATAAGACTTGCAAATTGGTAAAAACTGAGGTAGGAAAATAGCCCCTTGGGAAATGATGTTTTTTTTCCAATATATAAAAGCATCCATTAAAGAAGATAGCCGACAGAAGTGTTATCATTAGAGTCCTTTGAAGTATTTAAAGTAAACAAATTTGCATTATACTGAATAATTTTATTTTATAAATCAATAATAACAATTTTAAAAATGCTAATTTTTAAACATTGTAAAATATAATAAAAAATCAAATATACATATTTTAAGATATGTATTTACGGTATCTCGCCGTAAATTTTCAATTTAATTAACTAAGACCTGTTTTAAAACATCTTTCGAATACATCGAATAATGTCTATAAAATATTTAATCATTTTATTGAATTTAAATAATTTTGGAGCAATAATATTAGGTAATTTTGTGTATTTCATATGTAACAAGGAGAAGATGTACAAAATAAGATAATTATTTGTTAAACATACAAAACTTTGAATTATTCTGAAATTAACTATAAATAAAAATTTTAATTAAAAAAACTTTAATTTTTTTTCCTTTTCTTTTTTTTTTAATTCTCTCATTTGCGTGTTTTACACTTCTATAGAATGGTCATTACAATAATTTATTTTACATTGAATTATGGATTAAATCTTGTTTATTGAAACAAATCCAAATAAAACACTACCCTTATAGTAGTGAATTATATTTTGACACGTGTACCAAAAGGACACATCATCAAAAATAATAATTTTAAAATGAATTAAATCATTCTACATGTACGATGAACTACATATTGCAGTTATTTTCAACGAATACACTGTTTTATAATGGTGAAGTTGCGGTTGAAATTATAGTTTTTACAACCAATTTTATTTTGATCGCAAACAACACAAAAGGGTACGATTGTATGTACATTGTTTAACACGCCCATTTGTTTGTATATTCAACAAATTAAAGGAAATAAAAAAATTCACAATAATCTCTATTTGTTGTTACATGTAGACAACAAAGAAGATTTACGAGTATGTACCTGTAACAACTGAAGGTGAAGGTGTAGACATTGAAATGTCGTCTTATTATTATAAATAAACTGTTTATTGTGATTTATATCTTCTTCCATTTGGTATTTAAGTTTCCACAATTGCTGCTAATTTAAGATGTTTACCAATTGATGTTTACAAAACTTATTCAAAATGATATAATAGAAAATGTAATAACTCATGTTTTGAGCTAGTTTTATTGTTCCGGATTTAAATCCAAAAATAATAAAGCTTTTCATTTTTAGAGTAGAGCTATATATAAATGAGCGAATAAAATAAAGTAAGTGCAATTTTAAGATAAAGTATGAGCAAAATCTATTGGTGATATCGCAGAAAAAAAAGCAATAATGTTAATGGGTAGTTTCAGTTTGTGTATTGACCAAAATTAACAACTAATGTTATATAAAATTTACTTTGAAATAATTCAATAACAAGAAAACTACACACAATAAGAGAATGCAAAATTGTTATACCATTAATCAGTATAACAAAAAATATTAGGATATATTTTAGGAAATATTTCTTTAAGCAATCAATTTAACAATTGTTGTTTACAGTGAATATTGTATCTTTACACCAACACTGTGCATTTTGTAAAATATAATTGAATTAGTTCTCTTAATACGCAACGTTTAATGTAATACATACATACATACATATATATTATAGGATGAAATAAAGTACTAAAGCTTAAAGTTTCAAAAATTTAATAACATAAATTAACTACAATCATTTCGTTTGCAGGATCATCGGGAAAAATGTAGTGCTTTATTTAATCGTATATTTACTATAGCTGAACGAAAGGATCGGTTCTAGTTAGTGTTCCAGAAACAGTTATAGAGTAGGTCCGTTAAGACCGGGATGACATCTAATATATTAAACAGGTTAAATAAACTGGTATCTTGAATTGTTTTAATAAAAATTAATTGTATTAAAAACAATTTTCAAGTTAGCTCGTAAGGGCACAAAAAGGCATATTCCACAAGTAGTTTTCAATCAGGATATATCCGTAAACATTAAAATAATAATAAATCATTTCATGGACAATCGCACTCTAGATAAGTATTTAAGAAACTAAAGTTATGACGGAAACAACGTACTGATATTTTGGAGAGGCTAGACCACTCACACAGGCCATGTATAAGGCCTACCCATGTATGGCTGTTTACGCCCTGAGTATATTAGCAGATATAGGTGGAATCGAAGATTGGGATTTACCTGAAAACATCCGGCCCGAGGGACCAAAAATGTTGCGTTTTTACTATTTTGGTTTTATCAACAATACGTAGATAAACTGCGGCAGCGTAGCCATTTTCTGAGGTGTCTGAAAAACCATGTAATTGTATGTCACATGTTTCTGATATTTCTAAACAGCGTGGAATTTTTAAATTTTTCAAAGCGGGCAAATCTTTAATAAAGTTTTGCCAATCCTTAGTTATGTTTTCCGGTAGTGTATCGTCCCAATATTTTGTACATTTTGCATAAAAAATGACTGGAGTAATCCATCCACATGGATCATAGATCCTGGCGATTATTGATAGCAACGAACGTTTTGTAGGCGAATGAGGTGGAATATAAGCTAATCAATGGATTATTCAAACTCGTAGAGGAGGACTAATCTACTAGATTAGAAGGCACAACGCCTTTAAGGCCTCTTCACACCGCACGTAGCCGAGGTATTAATACGTCTTCGGCGTATTAATACCTCAGCGACGTCTTTCGTGCCCCGTTCACACAGAAGCAACATGGAAGACGTATTTCACCCTCTACCTACCTGCCAAAAGCTCGTTGTATGAAGAGTTGGTATTGTTGTATGCAATAGGTGGAAGGTCGGAATGGGTTCATCGAATAAACAAGAGACGGGAACAGTTCGGTGAATATCATCATCTAATGGCAGACTTCGAGTGTGATGACTAAAAGTTTCGAACATATTATAGGCTAAACAAAGAAGAGTTTAATGAGGTTTTGTCGCTGATTAGTAGTGATATTAAGAAAGAAGACACCAACCACAGGAAAGCAATACCTCCTAGTGAGCGGCTTGCTATTTGCTTGAAGTAAGTTTTTCAGTTTTAAGATCACGCTGTCCACGACCGCCATGTTGAATTGATCTTCCATTAGGTCAATGTTAAAGAATAACCCCACATTTTCCCCATTGTTTTGAACCCACAATTATAATAAAATTATGGTGTCATTTGAAAGGTAGTACACACCAAATATTAACCTAAACTAACGTATACAACTCTTGTTTACAGTGCATAACCTTCATCTCTGTGAAGGTCTATCTTGCAAATCCCAAAGCGCTGGCCGCTTCCTCACTTCATCAATCAATAAACTTGCCATAACTTCACTAATTAATACAACAATACAACGCACGATCAGCACAACAACACAAGAGCAGACGATGTTCAGACGACGCTGTAACCACGAGGCAGGAACAGCTCAGTGCACATGCGCGAGTCGAGATACGGCGGCGACACGTAGCTAGCCGGGGTATTTTTCCCTCCCGTATTAATACTTCGCCGACGTCGGCTTCGTATTAATACTCGGTCTGAACTACCCCATATGATATCATTGTGAGATACGTCTAAGACGTCTTACTAAGATGTCGGCGGAGTATTAATACGTGCGGTGTGAAAAGGCCTTTTAAGTAGTCATATTGGCGGGGGGATGGAATAGGTCCCAAGTCCCAAACCTTTTTTTTTCCTAAGTCTAAATCTAACAATTTTGAATAAAATTTCTCTCTATTTATTCAAATATTCTTCTTGACGAAATAATCAACCGATGATGGCATATCCTTAAAACAAGGCAAACCTAACCTAATAATTTATTAATGCATTTTACGAGAGCTGATCTCATTACTGTTTCTTGATAAACCTTAAAACCTATTTGGATGGGATACTGACATATTATCAATTTTATGAAATGATCTGTTATCTATCAATTACAGACATTTAGACTGTTGGAGGAAAGGCGTGGTTAACTTTGGACACAGATAATTTATTAAGTTTGTAGAATAATAATGTCCAAATAACGAGTCATAATAAAAAAAAAAGATAGTATTCTATATTACAGTATAAGATCTCCCCCCCCCCCCGTTGTTTAATAGCGAAAATATTTCGGTTATCATTGCTCTATAAAGACAAAACACAAAAAATAAAATTAAAAAATGAAGATATGAATATAAAATAAAGTCTACACACACTGTCTTAGAAACTATTTAATATGGCGCTAATTAACGTTGATATTTGATCATGATAAATCAAAAACAAGAAAACACAGTGCAATGGTTGATCCATTTAGTAACGAGACCTACCTTCTTACCTAGTTTAATTGAAGAATTACTGGTGGAAGATATAATCAAGTAAGCTGAAGTATTAACTTTTTCAAAAGCCTTTTAACGAACGTTAGGATTTTGGAGTTACAGAATATTCCTCTACACAATAATTTCGGGAAGTTATAATTGTATACATTTACATTTCGTACAATATACAATTTTGAATTCATAATTGTAGAACTGAATCATGTACTGTATTCCTGAATATAGTCCCCTAGTGTGTTAAGGGATATGTTGCAACTTCAGTGTAACAGCGTGTCCCTTATAATATATACACACTACCGTTGTTTTCTCTAGAACGATTATAAATTAGTAATTTGTTTCTATTAAAATAGAGTAACTATTCTTGCGTCCAAATAAGTTTTTAGGTTTATTAAGATACAGTAATGAGATCAGTTCTCACAAAGTGGATTAAGAAATCATTAGTCAATGAAAAAAACCAATAAATAACAATATTTATTAGGTTAGGCTTGCCTTATTTTATTAAATTATTACCTTCCAAACCAGTAGTGTTGGTAAGGGGGTTACTCAAAATTCAATTAGAAATAATAATTAAATAACACCTTATAAATATCTATGAAAGAGGAAACATATAGATAAATCATATGTGTTAAGGTTACAATAAAAGAAGGTGACAAGTTAAACTAAACTATTTTTAATCAAATGTTTCTTCTATTTTATAAGGAATGAATCTCACATTTTACGTTGATATAAGTTACCTCAATAAAAAAAATAAAAAAAAAGATATAGGAAACTGCGCATTTTAAGAGAAACCAAGAAAATTATTAATGAAAAGCAATGTTTATTTCGACTTCGAAATTCGTAAATCCATGTTGGTAATAGCGTAAAATTCATAACCTTAATAAACCTTGATTCCTATTATGGAACAAAGATCAACATACCGTATCGGGGCAATCATTTTCAAGTTAATGATATTTTATTTCATCAACCATCTACAAAAACCTCAGTCCCAAATCTTAAGACTACATTGAACCTAGATTTGCGGCTAGCAAAGGGGACGAAACTAACGGCTCCCGAGCGAAATGGACCAACATGTCTCGTAACAACAGGAAATAGGTAAAGTTCCATACTGATACTATGGTCGGATTGATAATCTACATCAGGTCATGCTGTAAGCAGGATTGTGATTGTTTAAAACACTATTTGGAATATTCTTCTGTGATATATTTTCGTAAACTCGTAAAATATTTAAATACAATTACATCTGAACAATTATATTTTCACTAGTCATCACATTCAATTTATTCACATCTTTATAATATGTAGCGAGGTTAGTTCAATGATACCATGGTAACATATGGTAGTACATATATCAGCTTTTCAAACTAATAAAAACCTGGGCTGTAAAATGATACCAGTTTTTTTGCCTACAAAATATATAGGTAAATTGTAATGTTTAAATGAGCCATGTGATATATGCCAGCAATAAATTGGTGAAGCAACAAAACGCTAAATCTAGCTGAAATCAGCAAATGGTAGACTACCATTTCATTTGTAAACATAACTATTATAGGATTTAGATAAGTATTTATTTACTTTTGTGTGTTAAGTACTAAAATACTTAAAAAGTGTTTAAAGTTTTGATGTATAATAATAAAATCTAATAAAGTATTTAATTTATACATAAAGAATAAAAATTTACAATTTACGGAATGTAATTTCACGGTTACAATAAATAAATGTAAGAATATCAAAACGTTTGAATTTGTAACTGTTTTTGACATTGACGTCACTTAGATATTGTCACGGATTTATTTTACGGATTATGAGTCAATTTTCTAAAACTAGGTTAAGGTAAATTTGATATAAAGCGTCTTGAAATGAAATAAAATCTCGGGTAAAAGTAGAATAGAATTCTCAGGACTATTTTAAAAAAAACATTATAACCTTAAATGAATATTTTATACCGTCTGATTGTAACGAATGGAGGTTTTACTTTTTTTTTATTTAATATCTTAACTTTATGTTACAATGCTACATCATTTCGTCATTCTAGTTGAGTATGGTTTTGTTTGAAAAACATGGAAAAAATGCTTTAAAATAAATTAATTTTGTTATACAGCGTTGAAATACAATATAAAATGGACTAATTTCCACAAATCATGAATTTCCTCTAGTTTTTAGACACAAGTCGTTCATTATGATATTAAATTATGTGACATATATATTAAATTAATTGGAAAGCGAATGTGTTCCTATATAACGAATTATTTTTGTTGACGATATGAGTAACATGAAACATGAATGACGCTGACATCAATCATTTTCAATCTTCAGACAACAACTTGTGAAAAATGTAGACGATAAACTGAATAGTCTCCAGAGAAAATTTTGAAGTGGAATTGAAATCAACGTAATTCCAAAAACTGTGACCCAAATTGTGGTTTACTGTGGATAGTAATTTTGTTTCCCTATGCAGATTATGTGTAAAACGTATGTAAAAATTTAGTATGGCAACTTATTCACAATTTTATAACAACAAATTATACAGAGTGTTTCAAAAAGAATGATTTTAAAACGTGATTTTTATTAATAAACACATCATTAAAATGGCACAAAGTGCAAAGTACTCGAAAAATCATAAATTTTTAGCAATGCTATTACAAGTCCTCTATGTATCTTAAAAATATCCGCACGGTGTTTCAAAAAGAATGACGCCATTTTAAAACATTAAAGTTGTGAAACAACACACGTGAATGAATTATGTTGCTCGAATGGGCGTGGCCTACAGTTATAAGGAAACGCCGCTGCTAGATGTATTCCGCGAGTTAAACTTTCCCATGATTTAAGTATGTTGTAAAAAGACTGAAATGAGGTCCGTTCGCTTTATAATAAAAAGATTATTGTCTCCTGTTGTTTAAAGGTAAAAAACCTCTCCGCCAGCATCACCTTATAAAAAAGAGGTTAAAAAGCATAAAATAAAGACTTCTCTACCGCTCGAATATTCTAATAGCGTCAGCGTCGGAAAAGAACAATAATTTGGAAAGAGAGGGATCTAGCCTAAGACTTCATGAAAAACTGTGTAGATCCAGCTAGTTTCCTTCTGGATTGCCAAGAACGTACTCACTAAGTTGAGCCCCTGAGGGAGTAAAAAGACGAAAATAACAAAACAAAAGACCCCCTAGCTCTTGAACATTCTAGTAGCGTCAGACCAATACTAAATTATAATAGGTCCATCAAGGTTCCTCCAGGTTTGCCACTTTCGTACTCACCATAAATGAACCCTCGTATAGTACCATACGAGTAGTAACTTTAGTTAACTATATTTTTCCACGTGTAAAATTAAATTTATGACACGATGAACTATAAATGTCAAGAAACAAAGCAATACTAAAAGTTACTTATCGGAAATAATCTCAACATTTAGTTAAAAGCAAACGATTAACCATGCATGTTCTTTCCTGTGATAGGTGTAGATCCATCTAGGGGTTTCTTGAGATTGGTATTCCAGTACTCATTATAATTAGCCCTTTAGGGTCGTAAAAATAAAGTAAACAGTTTACAAATAACCTGCTTTTGGATTTTTTTTTTTTTTTTTTTTTTTTTTTTTTTTTTTATCGGGTATTTCACAAACATCAAAACTCGTGCACTTTATGCTTACGTGAAACATATTCCAAAGTGTGTTGTAATTGGTCTGTTTAATTGGCAAATATTTAATTGTTAACATTATTTTATTTTTAAAATTGATGTAGCCTACTATTAAGATATTAAATTTATAGATAAGTTAAAATAATTAAATGTTTCGAAGACTTCTAATAGTTTTTCAGAAAGTGTTGTCAATATCGTCGTTTATTTTTCAGGTAGATCATTAGGACTTGTCGGCCATAGCATGATTTTCGCCCTTATGAGCTAATTGTAAATTAACTATGTGAAATTATTTTCATCCCGAACAGCTTTTTGAAATCGAAGTGGTATTGTCCCAATGTTAAAAGCTTTAAAAAGATCAAAAAGGGAAATAAAAGTGACGAATGTAACATCAGGGTCTCCAAGTTTAAATGTTTGCACTAAGTCACGTTACATTTAAGAACGAGGAAGGCAGGCTCATTACAGGATACTGACAAGTCAGGGTCATTAACTGTCTCAGTCACTTAAGACGGCCATTGTTTTGTTAAAGTTAAGTTCTATGCCATGATTTATTTATTCAACGCCATTCGACTTACAAGTAACTTATAAGAATCAACAGTGTCACAACATTCAAACTGCTATCCATAAACATGATAGACAACTAATGCAAATTTCTACTCAATTGAGATTTTGTGTGTTTAAAATATTAATAAATAAACAAATAACTAACTCACCATTCGAAAAACAACAGGATAGTCCGTTAGAACACCAAATATCTGTATTGACTGCAACAGTACTGATTTTTACTGTTATATACTGTTATGTAATACAGGTTAGCAAATTTCTATAAAATTAAGTTTTTATTGTGTTTAAAATAGTAATAAATAAACAAATAAATAAATCCCCATTTGGAAAACTACAGTATAGTTCGCAGTCCAGTATAGACCGTTAATACACCAAATATTTTTATTGTCTCTAACAAAATTCAGTTTTACTAAGCTATGAATAATATATTATGTATTATATATTATAGCAAATTTCTATGAAATTAAGTTTTTATTGTGTTAAAAATAATAATAAATTAACAAATAAATAAGTCACCTTTTGAAAGAAAAAAATTATAGTTAGCAGTCCAGTATAGTCCGTTAATACACGATATATTTTTATTGACTGCAACAGTATTGAGTTTGGCTAAGTTTTTAATAATATATATATAATGATTATGCCAAATTTCTATGTACTTAAGTTTTTTATTATGTTTAAAATAGTAACAAATAAATAAGTCAATTACAGGTTATATCAAATATCTAAGCAATTAAGTTTTTCTTGTGTTTAAAATAGTAATAAATAAATGAGTCACCATTTAAAAAACAACAGTATAGTTTGTAGTCCTGTATAGTTAATACACCAACTATTTTTATTGACTGCATCAGTATTGAGTTTTACTACACTCTTAATAATATACAGGGTGTCCCGTAAGTATTGACCAAAACTTCACGAGGTTATACTATAGGTAAAAACAAACAATTTTCACCATATAATGTATAGTCCTATCTTGCTTAGTTTTCTGTCTGTCTGTCTGTATGTGTTTTTTAGAAAAAAATTTCTATCTTAAAAATGGTTTGAGATATCAAGTTGAAACTTTTTACATTTAATGACCTTATTAGTGTGCATCTTAGATAAAAGTTTGAAAATAATATCATTTACAGAAACAAAATGGCGGTCATTTAAAATGTTCAAATCCTAATAACTTTAAAACGAGTGATGTTACAAAAAAAAGACAAGATACATAAAAAATAGCCCCTTTTAATACAAGCATTTTGGTACCTGGTTTATTGATCTAAGATAAGTAGTAACAGAAATAAGTAAGATTTCCCAAGTAAAGGTATGTGTTTTATTCATAATTGCAATGTATTTTCAAAATCAAATCACACAAAACATTAAAACATCTTACTTATTTCTGTTACTACTTATCTTAGATCAATTAACCAGGTACCAAAATGCTTGTATTAAAAGGGGCTATTTTTTATGTATCTTGTCTTTTTTTTGTAACATCACTCGTTTTAAAGTTATTAGGATTTGAACATTTTAAATGACCGCCATTTTGTTTCTGTAAATGATATTATTTTCAAGCTTTTATCTAAGATGCACACTAATAAGGTCATTAAATGTAAAAAGTTTCAACTTGATATGTCAAACCATTTTTAAGATAGAAATTTTTTTCTAAAAAACACATACAGACAGACAGACAGAAAACTAAGCAAGATAGGACTATACATTATATGGTGAAAATTGTTTGTTTTTACCTATAGTATAACCTCGTGAAGTTTTGGTCAATACTTACGGGACACCCTGTATATTAATGTGTATTGCAGGTTAGGGGAAAACTGAATCACTTATACATACTAATTAAAAACAAAAAAGTTTTTAAACCTTTTTTTACGACTAAGAGCTGCTATAGAATGTTAAGAAAAGATTTGATCTTCCAGTGACGGTGGGATATAACGTTTTCATGCACATTATTAAAATAGTTTTTCGAGATTGATTTTTTTTAAACCTATCTCCAAACTGAAATGAAAAAAAGGAATAAAGTACAAAAAATTTGTATGATTAAGACGTTTATACAAATTTCATTAAAATACTTCAATTATGTAATAATAAAAAACAATTAACTAAACTACATTTTTATTTTTATAAGAACATCTAAAACAGCAGAGTGTTTATAAACTTCTGAATAGAGGTACTGAAAGGAAGAATAGATTATTGATCTTACTAAATAGGAACAAATGAATTCACAACATTTATGATAATTTATATTCCGTTGAAGTAAACTCCAACATACATTCTGTGATGTGGAAACTTATACACATAAGTTTCCAGCGTATAAACAGAGGGTCGATGATTCTCTAATGTTTCAAGTTTCAGTCATGTATTTTGTTAACGACATCGATCGAATATTGAAATAAATTAATTTACAATGAGATCAAATTTATGAAACTAAGTTGAGGGAAATTTAACAATTCGGAAACCCTTGAGTGTCTCGAATTTAAAACCCATTACAGATTTTATGAAGGAAAAATCTCCTCTGTTATCTTCCCGGTAAAATAAAATGCAATTTCGCATAAGATGGATATAATTTCGCACTTAAATGGAAATAATTTATATGAAAGCAAACACTAAGTGAGGTTTCTTCCATTGCCTTAATACCTTAAACATCGACGAGACCAGAGTTTTCAGAAAATAAATTTTTAATGGGAATAGTGAACAAAACAGGATTAATGGATTTAAAAACGTCGAAAATAGGTTACATGCTCTCAATGGTAAAATATATCTAAAATTAGAATTATAGTGTTGTATGGATTCTTGTAACATGTAAAACATGTAATTTTACCATTTAGTTGTTTTCCTCTCCTGAGATTTCGGGATTAACAGATTTCTTTAAAAGGGAGTATTTTAGTTTAAATTCCCATTTTCTCCCCCTCTTCTTCCCCCACCTTGAATATACAATAGTTTTTACTGTGCTTTTTTGATAAAGTAACATTCATAGTAAGTGAAAGATGTTTATTTATCAACAATACATTAATGTTATGTTATTCCCAAATATTAAGTAGAAATAATTTTATTTTTAGAAACTTATGGCCAGAATGAAAATTTGTATATTGATATTAAAAAATACAAGTACCTCAAAACTTTGCTAATTTAATAAAAACAAAAGACTAATTTAAACGTTTGTTACCTAAACTATAAAAAAAATATCACAATATAAATTAACAATTACAGCTGACTAAATAAAAAGTGAATTTATTTTTGTTATTTTAACGGAATATTTTGATGAAAAATCAGTTTTTTTATCTACCCAGATCTTGCATATAAAGAGCTTTTATAAAATCTAGAGATGAGAAAAATCACTAAGATAATGCAGGATTACAATTACTGTTAGACGACTCCCTGGAGAGATTCAAAGGAATCATGACGCTTTCAGTACTTCTGTTGCATACAAAACAAAGAAAACCAAACTACTTCCAATTTCAAACTATGAAGAAAAGAAAATATCTACCTAGATTTCAAATTTATTGTGTCTTAATTGATATAATAAATCTTTTTTCCGTCGTTTTATTTGTATTCAACACTTTCGTATATAAAAAATACACCCAATGGTAATGAATAATTTACAGCATGAATGTTTACAAAACATTAAATAAACACTAGGCTTATTTTAATAGCATCTCTTAAGAATGCTAAAGCCGACAAATATATTATGAATTTTCTCTTTTTAAATTGAAATTTTCACATTAAGAATGAGCAAAAAAATATAACAAAGTGGAATAATCGCTCGTTACAATGTACTGACAAGTCTGAGTCATTAAGTGTCTCGGTCACATAAGACTATCATTGTTATGTTAAAGCTAGGCTTGGTCATGATGTCTACGCCATGATTTATTTATGAACTCTCAACAACATAAACCTTCCTTTTCCTTGCAAAACGTATGATTTTCAAAAATACTCCAGTTGTCAATGAAATATATAAGAAAAACAATTTAAATCTGAATTTTAAACAATGTATCAATTTAATTGTTTTAAGGTAGATGTAACTTATCGATATTTGCACTCAAGTATTGGACATAGTTTACACATAATAATGTAATACAGTAATTCTGGTTTTAAAGTTACATGATAATGATAGACTGTTGACACTATTCATATGATTTAATCGGCAATTTACAATTTTACGTGTATAAGAAATAATACACGACGTTCTAGAGTATAAATCAACTCTCGTTATCAAATGTTCAACTTAGAGTATAAAAGAGAAAAACACCAACATGCCCTAGTAGCCTAAGTAAAACTAAATCTATAACTTAAAAAAATAACTAAATCCTACAACTAGGCCCGATCAGTTAAGACCCAAACTAGGCCCGAAGGGAAGATTAAATACAAATCTAATCAGATTTAACCACAACACACAGACTTACACTACACCTGTCAAATAAACTATAGCTATTTTTGTTTTAAACAACAATATCCTGAATAAAAATTAGATGTAAAAATTTCCGAAAATTTGATTCATCTTTTAAAAAAATCTATATACAATTTATCTTTTTTTTTATTTATATCTATTTGTTTGTTCTTTTCTAATGGACGTTTTAATAACTATGGTAACCCATGTTAACCAAAATGTAATTTTCTTCGTTATACTTCAGTCAATAAAAATAAATTATACATCATTTTATTTGTCTTAAAATTGTCTATCTTTTTTGTGTCAACATTTTTTGATAAAATTTGTAGTTTATTAATTATTTAACTTTGAATATTTTGAACTGCCGCCATCTTGAAACCGAAAGTTGTATGAAAACGAAATTTTATTGGCATTTATAAACTACCTACAGTAACAATCATACCAAGTATCATGATTTTCCCTCAAGTAGTTTCAAAGATATTAAGGTTTAAAAAAAAACACATACAGACAGATAGACCGAAAACGGAATGAGATAGGACACATATTACATTACATTTTTTGTGCATGCTGAATAACGTGACAAAGTTTGTTCATATGGTTGCAAGACACCCTGTATATATTACACTTACCAACTGCTTTTTTTCCACCCTCGCATCACACTACAAAACATTAACAAAAAAAATAATAATTCTTATACTATGAGTATTAGACTTAAATAAAACAAGTACTGTAACCTAAATATTTATCATCAAATGAAATATAGAGTTCTAGAACAAATATAATAGGAGTAATGTTTTCCTATATATTCATAAATATTATTCCTACAATAGTATAATGAATAATTAAACGGTAACGTAAAGAAAACAATCCTTTTAATTACTTAAAAGTTAGTTAGGAGTTTTGTTAAATATTACTAAATAAAGTATCTAGATGATTAGAAAAATATTAATTAATTGTACAAATTTAACCGACTCCGCAAGAGTATATTATGGACTTAAGAGCTACACTGTTTGACATCGCATAACTTTTTATTATTCTGAACTTTAAACAATAAACTTGTTTCCGACCTAAAAAACAGACATTAACTTATTAATTTAAAGTAGGATGTGGAGTCTTATCAAGTTTATGACCATAAAGTTAAAAGCACCATAAAACTCTATTTAATTACCGTGTTTAGTTTCTGAAGATAAGTTATGTAATTGACGTTTCAGTTTAATATTAAAAGTTTAGTATATAGTATTCCAATAAACAGGATTTTAAGTTATTATGTAAAGTGGATTGGGGGGGGGGTTTCTTAACGCTGGAAATAATATTAATTGGATTAAAATCTTATATTTTTTCATACTATGTTTAAAAATGTCAGACGTTAATTTTAAGAATTCGTTTTAATTTTGATAGTTTGTATAAAATTTCTCCCTCTTTCGAAAGGAGTTTAATGCCAATTTATAAAAACTGTTAAATCTTTGTAAAACTAATTACTTTAAAATTTGTTTGAGAATAATTAGCATAATAGATATATTTACTAATATTGAAGTTAAAGAGTTTCCTCCTCTGTACATAAATAAATTTACAAAGTAATACAAATAAAAATGTAAAACCAAAAACTAAAGAAACAGTCTGGCATCATCAATAAAACTTACAAAAAATATGATAAACCGTCATAATAAGGAATTGTTGGGTATAATTTATAGTCCAATGTTTATTTTAAGCTAGAATATAAATGGTCAACTGTTACTGCTCGTTGTATTGAAAATAGTGAAGAAGTCTTTATTTATTTATCGGTACTCGAAATTGTATATTTATTAGAACATTTAGAATATTGAACACAATTACAAATGATACTTTTTTTTAACGACACTATTAATTATGGAGAGTAGTAAATTTGTGTAAAAACCAAGAAGACACGAAGTATTAAATTCTTTATGGTACAAGAAGGAAAATACTGATGAATAATATTGTTCTTCAACATATATTATTCCTGATATATTAAAAAGTTTTTAACAAACTTATATCATCAGAATTAGTCCACATATTAATAAATTAAAGAACAAAAACTAAAAACTAGTTTACAAAACACCAAACAACTTGATTTGGTTTCTAAATTATACCTCTATACTATATATTAATTTGTGTATTTTTGGAACACGCATTTAATATAAAGTTGTGTTTTCTTTTCATATTATTCTATGTTTACAAAATACCTTCAATTTTCAAGAAGGTTCATTATGCAAATATTCAAAGTAATGTTCAATATAGCACTAGATTGAGTTAAATAGTTCTTTTAAAAAAAGTTTCGCTCCAAAAATGAATTTTCCAGTATCTTCGTTATCAAATGTAATTGGATTCCTGAAGAATTGTCTACAACAGAGCTTGGAATGATGGATAGTAATAGGTTCTACGATGATTACTTTTCAAGGCGGTATTTCAATAAGTATTGGTCTATCACTTTTATCATACATTTTATAAATAAAATAAAAATATATTACTTGTAAATTGCCCTGATTTCTAATGTTTTGAATATCAGTTACTCTCTAATGTCTACAAAATCGTATATTTTTCTAATTATCATAGCCTGTACTAAAACCACAACATTTCTAATTGGTTCGATAAATTATTTAATATTTTTACTTACTCTTAAGTCATTAAATTTTAGTAGTTTAAAAAAAGAAATTCATTGTTTAAATGTTCGAATTTAAGAGTTTTTCAGACGTTGTCATCATCGTTTGATCCTTTTGAAAAAAAGTTTATTAACATATTTGGTAAGTAATAAGAGAACAGGAAATTTTATTGTCTAAAATATAAGATTATGTTGGTATGAAGCTTATCTTTTATCGGTTTTACGTTTATTGTCATTTACAGCAAAAATGATTTTCTAGTTAATTTCTATTACCCGACAATTCTTTACAAAGCTTAGTGCACATACACTAATCAACAAAATTGCATCACAAACAGGTTGATTTATTTTAGAGGTAATGTTAAATAAATCATGATTTTTATTTTAAAAGATAGACTTACACTACTACTTTGTAGGGTTGGAAGAAAACAAAACTTGACAATAGAAATAGATAAGAAAAATTTCAGAGATCTATTTATCCCAAGATTATACACAACAAAAAGGTGTAGATCTAGCTAGTATCTCTAGGACTACGTTACTTTGGTAACAAGGAGACCACATATTTATTTACGGAAATTAATTAAAATTAAATCGGTTATGGGGTAGAAAGGAAATTTCCATAAGAAAGTTAAAATTGAAACTAATCCAAAATCTTAACATTGAATAAGAACGTTATTTTTAACTACTGTTGGAAAAATGAAGTAATACTCCTTTTTTAAATAAAAATAAAACTCTTGGCAAATATGGTAAGACAACTTGTCAGTAGTTTTGAGGCTTGTATGACGAATCAGTTTTTTTCGACCCGAATTTTGAGCAAAGTGAGTTATTATACAATTTAGAGATAAGAAAAATCGTTGTGATAAAACAAGATTACATTTCTTGTTAGACGACTCCCTTGAGATGTTCAATGCAATCAAGAAGCTTTGGTTATTTTAAAAGACTGAGAGAATAACTGTACTTTCATTGCATAACAAATGAAATTAATTTTTAATTTTAAACTTTTTTATTAAAATTAATTTTTAAAAAAATTAAAATAACTCAATATTTTCATGTTTGTGTGTCAATTTATTTTCGCACTCGGTTTTCTCTTGTGCCAATTAATACCTACACCGAAAGCAATGAAAAATTACCGTAAGTGCAGACTCGTGTTTCTCATTGATTTTAATGTGAGTACCAAAGTTATTTTATATACAAGACATGCACATTACAAAGTACTGACATGTAATTAACTGTCTCAGTCACTTAAAACGAGTAAGTTCATTGCGACATGATTAAATTATGAAATATCTTCAGCAACATTCTATTTACAAGTGACTTATAACATTGAACTGAACAGCGAAACACCATTAAAACTACTGTTATATTTAAATACATCTTACAAAATCCTGTAATATAGAGAAAATTTTTTAAATTTAATAAATAAAAAAATATAATATAAGTAAATTTTTGTAAAATAACTTGTCTTGTAGAAGTCACAGAGACCAACAGAGTTCATTATAACACAAACGATTTTTCATGTTTATACAATAAGAATGACAAATGACATGTGTATAACTCCTAAATTCATTTCTAAAATTATGGATTTTAACAGTAAAAAATGTTTTGATTTTAGATAAACCACAAGAAATGTAATTTATTTAGTATTTTTGTACAAGTAACGTTTAATTACTCGACCACGAACTTATTATTATTATCCTAATAAAATAACTTCTCATATGTTTTCCCACACTTTTCCTAAAATTACTCGACTATAATAATTTACAATAAACAAATTATTACATCTCGTACAACAATTCAGACAGGATTGTTACAATCCATTTTACTTTTACTGTATCAGTTCTGTGCTTTTACGATCAGCAGTGGAATATACTCTAGACAGTAAGGTTCCATCCATTTAGTCCAGCGTTTTGTAACAATCCATAAAGTGCTCTTTACATCACGTGTTAAAGTTTTGAAATAGGTTGGTGATTTGATGACTTTTTTAATATTATTATTAAACTGTGCTGTTCGCATTTTTTTTAAAAATTGACTTTAGGTTTAGTATTTCAATTGTATAGAATTGTAAAGAACGTCTTTAACAATTAAATATTATGAACTGTAAATAAGCTTACGAAATAGGTACAAAACCAAAAGTGGTTTAACATTTATTTACAATATCCTCTTAATTATAAATATTCATCTATGGTTATTTAATTAGCTAAGCGGTTACTTTATGAGAAGAACTCCTACAGTTTTTAAACGATTCTTTACATTTGTGATATCGTTAGATACAGCTCAGCCTGAAGATGTTTCTGTATAAATTTAAAAAAAAGATAGAACATGAGGAAGGGAAATTGTAAAGAATGGAAGTTTTTACCATCAACCTCATGCTAATTTTTTTGTTGCGTTATAAATATCTGTAACTAAAAACATATGGTTTTATATTAAGAATGTTTCCGTTAAAAAAATACGTTTAAAACCACACCAATCAAATAATGTCAGCTGTTATTGATATAAACAAAAATAATTTAAAGCAAGTGTGGTTATTTGTAAAAGAAGTGTTGTTATTTGTTTTGACAAAATATATTATTTATTAGTTAGTTTTGACTGTTTTACAATGTTTTAAATTTGTTAATGGATATTGCAACATTTTTAACACTTAGTTTTTAAAGGTTATTGAACTGTTTCTCATTGTACTTTTAATATTACAATACATCCAATTAGAGGAAACAATATCTTATACCGAAGGTGTGTTTATCACTGCAACTATATGATAATTATGAGTGAACTTAACAATGAAGAAACGAAGTGTGTGTGTGTGTGTGTGTGTGTGTGTGTGTGTGTGTGTGTGTGTGTGTGTGTGTGTGTGTGTGTGTGTAAATTCAATATAATAAAAATACTCTTGGTTTGGCAGTAAAATAATTTGCTATTGGTTGACCTCAGATAGGAAATTTTCTTAAATTGTCGAGATTTTCTATATTTGTTTAACTGCATGTATTTAAAAAAGTAAAATGTTTGTATATTCGAATTGATTATTTTATTTTATTTTTAAATTCTATAAAATATTACAAATCATGATAAAAATTTTAGTGCTCCAGTAGAATACAAAGAATGAAAATTATTGTAGTTTTTTGCCAATATCTTGGCATATCTATGTGGTCATGGTTACTTACATGACTCAAATATATTGTAACATTTTTATACAATTGAAGGGTAAATTAATAATAATTCAAAGGTAAAAGAGTCCTGGCTGAGATTTAAAAGAACAATGAAATATGAGATTCAAAGATAAAGCCTAGAATGTAAATATAACCTCAAAATTTGTGTTTGGATAAGATGAAAATTTAAGTATTTCGGGATTTTAAAAATAAAAATTAAATAACATTAAATTCACATATTATAACCAGTTAAAGCTAAATTAAACTAAACCCATTTTCAAAACAAATAAATAATACAACCAAATTTTATTCACAAGCCTAAAGTTAGCGGTAAGAACGTTTTCATTGTTCTTACGATGTAAAGTCAATCATGTGTAGTGTAAATAATATTAAGAATTGTTTTAAAAGCATTGTGTATAATTTAAATAAGTAATTAGTGTTAGAATATTAAAATAAAGTTGTAACTTGTAACATAACCCATAACAAGCGTGATTGAAATGATTATAAACTGTGACTACGGAACACGGAAGGCTAAATGGTAGACGAGGAATAAGCGCCTGAGTGATCGAGTTGAAATAACGTCGACTAAAGTACATTCTATAATATTATGAGATATTAAAATAGACATACCCGAGTTAAAAAAAAAAATAATAATAATAATAATAAGTAATTCCAAGTTATATTTATGTTAATAAACAGTTTAAACTACGTAAAATATATAGTTAAAACCAGTGAAACACATTTTTGAATATAATGTGTGTGATCAAAAAAAGTGTGCCTGTTGGGAATAGGATATTCAACACGATGATAGTGATGGCCGTGAGTTAATTGTAGAGCGCCATATCCTTTGGAATTTTGTGTGGCGTCTTTTGAACTTTGTAGACTGTTAATTTTGTATCCAAAAAGTGAAGATGTATGTATAAAATCTTATATTAAAATAATTAAACATAAATTTTTTTGAACATTTGAACTTTGAAACCTAATAGAAATTAATTTTAATAATCCAATTTGTAATATAGTTTTAAGCATAGATTTATGTGATTGCCTACTTAACAGCCAGGGATTCTTTAACCCGAGAGAAAGAGATTTGTTAATTTTTTTTAGATATTAGTATTAATTGTGTATTAAATATATCCAGATATATAAATTGTAAAAAGCTAATAGTAATTTCGTTTAAAGCTAATTCTCAAAAGAGAAATTTTGTACATCAATTGAGTTATTAAACATTGATTTTATAAAACAAAAGGCATTTATGGTATTAACAATTTTATTATAAATTTGGCACCTCAGCGTGCTGGCTAAATTGAATATGAGAATATAAGAAAATTTATTATAATATACAGAACAATTTTATTCAATACTTAAACCTATTCTATTTAAATTTCAATAAAAACAATAAACGAATTGAACACAAATGCATAGACACTAAACGGCCCAACATTGACTTGCAACGTTGTGGGATAAGCTATTTAAAACATAGTTTTAAGATAGCAAAATTCTGAAATCCGTAAATCATAGCTACAAACTTTGTATTGATAAGGGAAATAAAGCCAAATAGAGGTAAAGTATTCGAAATAAAACTCAGAGCGAGTATAGTTTTACTGGTTACTAAGACAAATTGAATTAAGTTCTTAGGTAGAGTTCTTAATTTATAAAATATACCAGTCCAATGAGTGTAACGAAAGTACATTACTTGCACTCCAACTTCGAACTGACAAACTTTAGAAAACCTGTAATATATATTTGTTTGTAGAAGTTGATTTGTGGTTTTCATGAAATGAATTTGATTTATGTAATGGAAAGTTTTATGGTAATGTAACTGAATTTGCGGATGATATTGTTCTTTCACACTGTACAGGTTAATAAAATCATAAATGTATTCAAAGACACATTGAATTGTTGATGTGGTTGTTTAACACGATAAATCTCTCAGTTATCATCGTCTTATAAAAAAAGGAAGAAAAGTATATAAAAAAAAGATTACTAACCCTCGAATACTCTAATAGCGTCAAACCAAGACTACATAAAAAAAATGTAGATCCAGATGGGCTCCCTCGGGGTTGCCAAGCCCGTACGCACTACAGTGAGGTTCTGAAAGCTTTTGTGCTATTGCCTAATCAATATAACCGAAGGGTCTATGTTGCTATGGAGTATTTATTATTTTTTTAATGTATTTTAAATAGTGATGTTCAAGAAACTATAATATAGAAAGAAAAATGTTATAGCATTAACATTTTTAGTTATCCAAGTATGATAGCAAGTAAGTAGTAAGTAGGAAGTGGAATGACAATTTAATATTTTGCCATACTTGGACGGATGGCTCATCAGAAATTTTTTCTCAACTGTTTTGATTTATACTACAATATAATTTCATGTAATTCCATTGGTATATAATACTCATATTTAATTATGACAAACCTCCAAAATTGTGCAATCGTTTTCAATAACTTTTTATAACAAAGCAGTATTGTATATTTGATACTAACATTTTCATAATCAAACATTTATATAACAAAGTTATTTATTATAGGCACGGAACAAAATCAGTTATAGAACACAACTTTGCAACTTTACTACTTTAGAAATAAAATAGTAGCAAATATAAAATTCGATTTGTAGTTATTTGCAAATATACTTCTTAATGACCATTCTGTAACAATTGTTGGTATATTTTTGTTTTTATTTGAAGTTCCTGAGTAGTTTCCATGTAGGTTATGTTCATAAAACCTTTTATGCTCTAAAGTTAAAGCATAACTGAGTTATGTATAAGAGTAAGAATTGTTAACTCATCCAATGCACAAGAGAGGTCATGCCAATAAAATATGTTTTAATTTTCATCTTATTTATACATTTTTTCTATAACATTTAATAAATTAACAAATATCGAATGGAATAAAGTTTTAACATTTATAATTTTATTATTATTTTATTACGTATACGTTATTTTATATTTAAGTGCGCGTGTGATGAATCAAGTTGCAAATATAAGTAAAAAATTTATGACTATTGAATATTAAGTAAACTATTTATGCTAACGACCATTGGTACAAAGTGAATTTCCATGTTAATGTTAAAAAAACAATTATATTTGTACAAACTACTTTTTATTTGAATCATGACAATGCTGTAACTAGAGAAACCAGGGTCGGAAAGATTCAAATATAAAGAAGTAGTTTATAAAAAAATAATTATGTATTTAAGCATTAATAAAACATATATAAATACGAGTAATTGTTAATTATAGGACAAAATTAATTCATAACCTTTTAATTCGTACCTGGAATATTTTAAAAATTATGAATTTGAACACAACATACTGGGGGGTGCAAAAGTAGGTATACAGTTTTAGTTGGTTCGTATTATCAAAGTTAGCCACCTGATCAGCTATTTAATACTTTTGTTACTAACAGCTGGCAATATTTTCTCATTGTTACTGTTGTTATTATTACACTTATGACATCATGGCTGGTTACATGACCAACGATCAACGAAAGTGGATTTTGAAAGAATATTGGAAGACAGACACTGTGAAGGAGTTCGAGAGAGGTGGAGAAAAGAGTTTGATACATCTCCACCAACCAGATTAAGTATTTATAGACTAAGAGATAAGTTTAACAATACAGGATCCATCTGTAATGCTCCAAAGGCTGGACGATCAATCACTGTCACTTCTCCTGAAAACGAAATGATTGTCGCGCAGACCTATGTTCAAAGCCCAAAAAAGTAAAGAAAAAGGGCATCTTTTGAACTGGGCATTGAACGTAGATCTTTATGACGCCTAATGAAACGGTTAGGTTTGAAAATGTACATTCCAAGACTTATTCATGGGCTACTGGAAGACGACCCTGATCGTCGACTGCAGTTTTGCGAAATAATGTTAAACGAGGAACTACAAGGTGCTGGAATTATTCCAAAAATTGTTTAGAGCGATGAGGCTAATTTTAAGCTTTCAGGTGCCGTCAATAGACACAACTGTGTCTATTACTGTTTTGATAATCCACACATGACATTCGAAGAACAACTGAATCAACCTGGAGTAACAGTTTGGGCTAGCATTTCATGTAAAGGTGTCATTGGACCTGTCATTTTTCATAACACTGTAGACCAACATGCATACAAGAACATGCTGACCGACGTTATACCACAAATCAAAATCCAGCAGGGTAATGAGGAATTCTATTTCCAACAAGATGGAGCTCCTGCCCACTATGCGACAATCGTGCGTGACCTACTACATCGGAAGTTTCCTAACGCGTGGATCGGTCGAAGAGGATCGGTTGAATGGCCAGCAAGATCTCCCGATCTGACACCTATGGATTTTTTCTTTTGGCGAATTGTCAAAGACAAGATGTTTTCGAAGAAACCTCGTGATCTTAATCAGATGGTTGAATTCATTCGCCAAGCTTGCCAAGACATAGATGAAAATAAAGAACTTTGCCGAAAATTGTGTTTAAGCGTAACTTCAAGGTTACAGCAGTGTGTTGACTGTGATGGCAAACAGTTTGAACACAAAGGGAAGTAAGTGTATTGGTCAAGTACAACACTTTTAAGAGTTCATTTCTGTTTCTTAACACTCTTAAAATAGATTGTAAAAGTTTAGTTTTTGTATTTATAAACCTACTTTTTCTATAAAATATTGTATTACTGTATACCTACCTACTTTTGCACCTCTCTGTATAATAAAATCAAAAAAATACTCAAATAAATTAAAACTTCATTTGCATTGTAGAAATAAGGGAAGAGTTTTAGTCTTGTTTTAATATAGTTTGAATTAATAACAAAAAAGTTAGTTAATCTATAAAAAAAAATGTTAGAGCCCCTCTCTACTCATTTTGATATTCCAAATAAAGTTGTTTATTACACAATTTCAAGGATTATTGTGAAAATTATGTGAAATTAGGTAAAACAATATAAAAAGTTTAAAGTGAATAATTTTCATTGTAATACAAATACTTATTACAACCAAAAAATCGCAAAAGAACAAGTATTTAGGTGTAATCTATACATATTTATTCGTCGTTTAAATTCTTGTTTTTGTTTGAAACGTTCAAACGTATATTGTTATAACGTTATGTATAAGGTTATGTACGTACGGAATTAATTGTAGACCAGCATATACTATAACCTGATCAGATGACGTAACTACATATATAATAAAAGAGGATGAAAATTGGATCAGTGATTCTCGAGTTATAGATTGAGAAATACAGACAGAGAAAATGAGAGAGGTTACATTTCATGAATGTACAGGTAAATACATATTAGAAAATCCAGACAGATAAACGAAGTGTATTTATTAGTTCTATAGTTAGTTTTTTTGAAAAAATATTAAATAAACAAAGCTACATAACACACATAAACAGACACAATAAAACGTAAACATAACACAATTGGGAAAACATCGGTAAGTAAATCCATTTAATGTTTACTGAAAATAAAATGTTAAAAATCAATCCTAAGGATAACACGTATAGTTATCAAAGGAAATAAAAGTCATACGTCATTTCACGTTTTAACATTGCACTCATAATCGGACAACTAAGTTGCTAAAGTTTTCAACTGTATCATATGTATTGATAAGCTTTTAACTTATTATAACATTTAGTCAACACTTAAACTTTAATATATTTGACTTTACGTCATTATTAAAAAAGTTATTGGGGATACGTCACAGGAATTTTTTTAAACCTATGTCCAAAGCATCATTTATTTTTATACATGAAGTAAGAACATAATAAGTACTTTTAAAATAGTATACTACAAAAATTAGATGTATTCTTTAATGTGAATCTTGTATATTTATTGTTTAAAAGTATTCCAGATAACAACTTGTACAATAACTCGAGTAAAGTGTATACATAATTCCTGGATATTCAAGTGAAATCACTGGAAGCGGTAAACTAAAGTTTTGCATTCAGCGACATGCCATTAAAATTCTCTGTACAATTCCTTAACTGTCGGTCATTTATCTTCAGAGTAATGAATGTTACATACTAAGAGATTCCAAAGTCGGTCAAGTCATGAAACATTGTTTACATCTGAGAGAAAGAACAGACTTTTTAAATGCCGACATTAATCCTAAGTAATAGAGATTATAAAACAACTCTATTCCAGATGGTGTGTTGTTCAAAATACGGGGGAAAAAAATATAATATGATAATGGTAAACTAAAAATTTATTGTTGTTTTTTAAAGCATTTTAAAATTAATATTTCGTATTCTGTATTTGTAATGCGTAAAAAAATATATCCACAACCAAATTCAATCACGCTTTCAAAATCAGACAAATACATTACCATATTCAACATAATTCGTAAAGTCTGCAATATAATATAAATTTTTTTTTCATGAATCCTGTGTGTGCTCTCACTTAATTTTAAAATAATTCAATAAATTCCGGCAATTTATCTTTTGAAAGAAAAAAAATATTTGCTAAAATTCGTTCTGTTTTCAACGATGAAATTTTCTAAAATCGTGTTACCTCTTCAATATTATATAATTGTGTAAGGATGGATTAAATTTATTTGCTAAGTTTATATCAACTATATTTTTTCCACCTCCACACAATCATTAATCAAAGTTTATCATATGCTGCGAATATTACACTTAACTGAAACAAATACTTATCCTCAAAACTTCTAGAGGATAAAATTTAGACTGCCAAATCAAAAATTACATTAGGTATATTTCATATAAATTCATAAATATTTATCATATAATCAAATTTATATAAAAATATTTAACCTGTAAATTTAAGATATAAAATTATTTTACTTACTTAAAAGGTGATTAGATTTTGAGTTAAATATTACCAGGAAAAAAATCTAGATATTACCATCTTCAAAAATTTGCCAAAAAGATGCTTTACCTTAAAAACTTAGAAATAACATTAAAAACAATAACAAAACAAAAACTAGCTAAGAAACGAAAATAAACAACAATATTGCAAGGCTGTAAAATGGCCCTGCAACAAGTTAACAATTACAATTACAAACTACGATAAATTATAATTAATAACAATTAAACCAAATATTACAAGGCTGTAAAAGGACCCTGCAACGACTTATTTAATATAGAATTTTAAGAACAACTAAATAATTTAATTATAAAACAAAAAAATTTTATACAGCTGTAAAGAGGCTCTGCATAATAGAATCGAAAATTTGCATTCAAATTTATCAAACATTTTTCAGACGACGCAAAAAGTACAATACCCGATCAAGTATCTGAGCATTATGCCCCAACAACGCCTGAAAGGAATTAGGTAAGGCAAAAGTTCATCGCACACCTATTAATGTACTATAAGATTGTAGCAACCATAAAAGAGTACAATCCCCTCAAGAGCCCTGTTTTACATCTCGTAACTTTTTATTAGTCTGCATTGAAACATTAAACTTGTTTCCCCATCTAAAAACCCAAACACTAAATTATTAATTTAAACGAGAATGACAAGTATTATCAAGTTTACATTCATCGTAAGGCTGTGTTTAGTTGGCAAAAAAGTTTTGTAATCGACGTTTAGAAAACAGAATTCACAATAAACGGGACTTTAACGTGCTTGTATAAAGAAGGGAGAATAAATGTCATTAAACATTTTACTTTTGTCTTTATTATTTTCTTTGTTTTTCATCCTATTAGTCTGTATATTGTATAGTCTTACACAATATCAAGTCAAACGATATTTGTTTTGTTGTTATTATTATTTTTAATGGAGAAAAACCATTGCGGTCTTGCTTCAACACAAAACTAAACAACAATAACATAACACTTTTAAGACATACTAATAAAAATATTAAGAAAAATAACAACTCAAAACAAGATAATGATTGTAGTGTTTGACAAAAGTAATAAAAAACAAGATAACTTACTAAGGGTAGAAGGGGATTAACAACAATTAAATAAAATTATTAGTATTATTTTTTAAATTTATTTATTTTTAACACTCAGGCCCCGCAAGAAGTACACCATCCAATCAAGGATTTGAGCATCATCCTCCGACTTTACCTTAATCGATTTTGGTGAGAAAATATCCCACACACTTCTCTTTTTCTTTTTCGAAAAACGTTTCGTATGCCCTTAAAAAATGAAGAAAAGAACCCTTGAACAAAAATGAAGAGATAAAGACCCTCGAATACTCTAATAGCGTGAGATTCGGAAGAGAACAAGAGTTGGTCAAGAGAGATCTAATATGAAAAATGAAAGGGAGTGATCGAAACCAAAACTATATTAAAAATGTGTGTGTATATATATATATTTCGGCTTCTCGGGTACCCCAGAACAGCCTGATAGAATTGACATTGCGAAAGATGCTCTTGTTCCAACAGAAAACCATGAAAAATTATGGAATGAACTAGCAGAAATTGATGCTCTTCAATTTCTTCAATAAGGAACATAGTTTAGATGTGTAAGTAAGTCATATTTTGTGAATTCACAAATAAGGAACATTCATTTTTGAACTATATATATTCAAACCACAATTAATTGACGATATTGCAAAAATGCCATAAAATTCAAATTTTATTTAAAGGTATTAAAAATGTGCAATATGTGTTATGTTCTACATGTGGGATTTATATTTCTTATTCCAAAACAATATTACGAGTTTATATTGTTTAGCTAATTTGGGAATGCCATGTACATTTCTTTAAATGAATAAAGAAGCAAAGTGAATCGGCTTATGCAAAAAGGTTCTAAGTCACTTTTTTTCCATTTTGACTTTTTCCCAGAAACACGTTTCTAAAGGATAGAGCACATTTTCATGCAAAAACATTCTTAGTGTGATGCTCCGTTACCATAGTTACAGCTCCGTTACCATAGGAAATTCAAATTTCCGTTCCGTGCAAAAAGATTCTGTCACTGACCTAGAAAGTTTTTGCATGGAGTGGGCCAAGGGAAAGATGAGAGGGTGATGTTGGTAACTCTGCGAATACAGCCGTGATTTCCATCATTTCAACTGTTAATTTGGTTATTTTCTCAGTCGTTTGTAAGAAGTCTGTGAGAGGTTATGTTTGTTTAAATTGTATTCTAGTTCGTTTTATATACTTATAAACTAAATTGTTTCAATGGATGAAGAACCCAGTACTAGTAGTAGAGGGCGAAAGTTTAAGGATGAGTCAAGTTGGAAGAGAAATAAAATCAAACATGCATGGGAATGAATATGTTGACTATAAGAATAGGGTTATTCCTGCTGTCACTTCTGGACCACATTATGGGTAAGTAGGCAATCTCCTTTAATACATTGATATTCATCACGTTCTTTAAACTTGTAGAGACATAATGAAATTTAAAAAATGGCAATTGTGTTTGTTTTTGGTTAGGCCTAAATTATTTGTATTTTACCTATAGTTGTTTTTTTTAATATTTTAATAATAAGTAATTTTGTGATGTCAACCCGCCCTTAAAGTCTGGGTTTACCAAGAAACCCTAAACTAACCTTACTCACAGATTTTTTGACGTAAGCCTAAACCTGTTCCCATTGTTTCAGATGTAAATAGCAGTGTACTCAACGTCTGGCTGAAAATGAAGATGAAATATTTGTTATATTAAGAAGTTTTGACACGAAGAACGAACAAGACGTGTTCCTACAATCTCTAATATCAAGCCAAGACGTTAAAAAACAGGCCCAGGAAACAAGGAGAAACTGAGAGTACCCCTCATGAAAAATCATTCAATTATTATGTAATGGTAGGAGATCACAGAGAGCAGATATGTGTCAAAGCCTTTCAGTCTTCGTTTGGAATAAAAATAAGCCGTATAAGAAGACTACGAAACCTTTTGTTGTCAGGGAAATCACCAAGGACCTACGCGGTAAACAAACTTCTCCTAATACAATTCCTGGACAAGTACGGTTGGCTATCAGAGAGCACACATTGATAGTTTCCCCTGTAAAGAAAGTAAATACGCAAGGAAAGTGATTAAATATCTTGATAGCAGGCTGACCTTAAAAACTATGTTTCAAATGTTTAAATAAAAACACCCTGACATGAAATGTGGCTACTCATTTGTAAGTAAATTTTTTAATGAAAATTATGTATTAAAATTTGGTAGGCCACAAATTGACAGCTGTCCAACATGCGAAAAACTTGCGGCAAAGCTTAAATCTCCTCATTTAAGCGAGGCCGCTAAAAGAGTAGCAGCCGCCGAAAAAATTGTCCATGAGAGAAAATCTTAAAAGTTTTACAGAAGGCTAAAATCGGAATCTGACAACGCAACTGACAATAGTCAAAAACATGTATTGGCAATCGCATTCGATTATATGCAAAATGTAAGTCTACCAATGATCCCGGTACAAGACACATTTTACCTCAGACAACTTACTGTTAATATATTTTGTATCCATGACATAAAACAAAATAAAGCTGTCATTCATGTATATCACGAGGGGCAGGCAAGAAAATGTCCAGATGAGATATGCTCATTTGTATACAATTATTTGTTATCTGTTCCAAGTGACATTGAAGAAGTACATGTTTACTTGGATAACTGTTCCGGCCAAAATAAATATCACACATTAAACAGACTCTTTCTGGCTCTTACTGATAGCAAGAAATTTATGGAAATAGAGCAATTATACCCAGAACGTGGCCACTCGTTTCTCCCCTGTGATAGGGATTTTTCCATTATCAAACGAAGTCTTAGTAAACATGACAGACTCTATTCAGTACATCAGCTCACAGAAATCATCATTAGCAGCAGTAAGTCGCAGAGGTTTACAGTTGTTGTGGTCGATACAGCTGATATATTGGATTTCAAAAATTGGTGGAAAGAGTTTTACAAAAAAACATGTGTTTCTGAGGAAACACGAGGAAATAAAGTTCCTAAGGCACAAAAAGTTTATTTTGTCATCTCTTCCATAATGCATTTCACTTACAGCCAAACCACACAGGGGACCATCATAGAAGGAAATTTTATTCATGGGTTAACGGTGCAAACGTTCAAACTATCTCACCTTCAAGAACCAAAACCGACATTCCCAGCTAAAAAGGCCTATCCAGCAGGGAAAATACCATTAAAAGTACAGAAACTGAATGATATAAGGCAACTTATACAGTTTATACGACCAGATTTTGAAGAATTCTACTATGAAATACTGCATTGGGATACTGGGGATATCAGCGATGGGGAGAATGAACATGCTCATGACAACAACACTTAGTAACCTATAGTACTTTTGTAGTAATGTTAATTTCTTTTTTACTTTTTTTGACAAATTCTGTGTAAAATATTTTTTTAAATACTTTATTGGCTATGTTTTGTCCATACCATGCAAAAACGTTCTAAGTGTAGCAAAAAAAAAAAAAAAAATTAAAAAACAAATTGATTTTTATTTTTGGTAACTACTCAATCTGTAGTAATTTATGATATATTTTAATTTTAGTCTGAGTTCTTAGTTTAGACTGTGGGTAGTTTTTTTTTGTTTTCCGAAAGTTTACTCTAAGTGACTTACAACCTTTTTGCATAAGTCGATTGAAATAGAGTAAGTGCGGTAAAATTGAACCTGATCCAAAGTTGTACCGCCAGCTCTTTGGTTAGACCATACTACTAGTAACGCTCCCAGAGGTTGTTTTTTACCCGGCGTAAAGCTCAACATTCGAGGCAGTGACGAAATTACAAGCGAGACGTTTTCCTCAATTGTAGTAAATGGTTTCTAAATAGAAAAATTTCCTTATATGAAGGTGACTTCGCACTATTAAACTTGAAAGTAAATGAAAATTTGATATTACTAATCTTAAGGACTATTATATGGATAAATAATTGTCTCAAAGCTGGGCTAGTTTCTATTACGTAAATGACCATGCAGTACAGTTTAATCAGAATGGAGTTAACTCTAAAATTTCACCACATTATATTTCCACAATTGTACCATTATTGCAAGTGGTGCGATTTTGGATAAATCACATTTTCTGATGGCAAACAAAGTAATAAATATGGCAAATGAAGTCAAGGTGACATGTCCAGGGGCATTTCAGAGCTTGTAAATGGTTACATAAATGGTGAACGTTGATTATATGAGGTGTCAAAACCTAAATTAAAGATATACATGGAAGAAAAACCATTTCCCCCGTCAATGATATAAAGAAGGTGAGTCGCTCACAAGAACTACCAACCAGAATTAGAAGAGAAGATTGTGCAGTAAGTGTTGTAATTAGGCGGGTTTTATATTATTGTGAGTTCTCCAATAGGCCTAATTGTAATAATGCATTACTGATGACACTATCAAATGGCTTACAAAATGCAGAGCTCTAAACTGTGAGCAGTTGAAATATGTCTAACAGACATAGAGTTGGATACGCTACTATAATAATCAATTAAATCTATACATTCCTTACATTTTTCGAATAAATTTACAAGTGTAAAATTCGTTTTCATCAGTAAAAATTTTATTGCAATTTTTCTTTTTGTAACCATAGGGCAGAGTGTCATTATTTCTCTCGTACCTCCCTTTAAGCCCTGTTACATTGAATACTTTTCTTTCTCTTACAGTTACAATATCTATATCCTTAGTTCTAATTCTATTCTCTTCAATGTCTACACAGTTTAACCTCCATTTGGACCATTTATTTAGGTTTTTCAAAGTTCAGTTTTTCAGATGTTTTAAGGTTAAGTGTTAGACCCTTAATCTTACACACCCCTACAATACCATTCTTGTTAATAAAAAACACTTGATACGCGTAGGTTTTTAAGATCACTAGAAACAAATTCTAAAATGTAGGATTCAGTGTTATACTCGGTCAATTCATTCGTCGCTTCCACTACAAGGACTTTGTACAATCCTTCTTCATGAAGATATATTACGGAGTCAGTATTATAGTAACACAATTGTTCTCTGATAGCATCATGATACTCTTAGAGTGTAAGATGAGCTTGACTATTTGTGTACGCGGCCAACATAACATTGACACAATTTTTAATGACACTTCCAACTCTTCAACTTATTGACAATTTAATAAAATGGGTTTTCCGTTAATTTCTTGTTCTCTGTTACTCTGTTAACCTGTAGCGAGGGACATGTTATAGTATTTGGAAAAGTACGGATGGATCCCGTCTTAAAAGACCCTTTTTTGGTTTTCTCGCTGACCAAAATTTCCCCAAAAGGTGTTTAGCATCAATTTTGCAAGAGAACGAGACCACCATTCTTTTCAATTTTAGTGTAATCATGTAGGATACCTTCCCGATTAAGACAGTCTTGCACGTGCTTGTCTTTGTCCTCTTCTGTCGTACACCAAGCAAGACCAACAACTCGCTTATTGCTTTATTAAAAAAAAAAAAAAATTGATAAAATCAGTAAAAAGGCTCCCTTTCTCAAAGGTAGTCATCTCGTACACACAAAATTCGTACAAGTTAAAAAATCACACACTCTTTCTCCACACCATTCCTGAAGTCATCCATTGTCCAAGCTATAATTAAGGCGCTCTCTCCATTACTATGTTTAAAATAATTAGTACACAAGTTTTTACCACACTTCAAACACAAAACAAACATTAATTTATCATTCATTCTTGTCTGAAGAACAGGATGATACAAAACGCTAAGTGGCAAACACTTTACTCTTCCACTTTTATACCCATTTTATTCTCATCATCCAACGGTTCCTTCCTCATCTTTTGAAATCATTGGAAAATCAAATTATAAAAGCCCGGTACACTCTAAACAGTTTTATTGTCCAGACTCTATGCTTGATAAATGATACAATTATTTGAACAATGGCGTTAAGATCACGTACTTATTACGTTTTAGTTTTTTTTTTTAATTGTAGAGTATTGCATCTCGAACGTAGACATTTTGGTTCAGGTATCAAAAATATTCAGATCTATGTTCTTACAACAGTGTTTTGTGGACCCCTCTTTAGAGGCAGTTGTAAATAGCAAATGCATGCAACTTGACTTTCAGGCGTAACTTTTTAAAAAGACATACCATTGAACTGGTTTCTAGGCATAGATACCGTCTAGTGGATAACCAACCAGCCGTTGCTCTGCAGAGACTGTTGTAGGAAAAGGGGTGTTACAATCCGTCAAACAGGGCGTGAAAGGGAAGTGAAAATAGAACGATTAAAAGTTGATGCTTTTGACGGGGAACGTATCTAGAATTTTAATGATGATACTTTCACGGTTGTCCTAACTGTTTCCCCTAAAAGAGGGTGGAACCCCTAAAAGAGGATCCTTCTGACAGTCTGGACTTAAGGTGCAAAAGGACAAAAGCCAAAATTGAGAAACTTTCACCCTATGAAGTAGTAGAGATGTCGGAGTGTACATTTAAAACTTTCAAAGAGTAAAAAAAAAGACTACTTGAACTCTCTTCCAATATAAAACACTTTACCGCTTAATCTGAGAAATGCAAAAATATACCACAAGTTTACCGATTAAGAAACCATTCAATATGCTGACGTATGCACGCTTTACCCTTGGGTATGCTAGTACGGAAAATACCATGTAGGCCGCCCGACTATTCACGTAGGGGATAGATAATGCAGTAAAATGGGGATGTTAATGGAAGGTGTAAGTAAAGTGTAAAGTGTTGCCACCTAGCGTTTTGTATCATCCTAGAATGAATGATATATTAATGTTTGTTTTGTGTCGTAAGTATAGTAAAAACTTGTGTACCAATTATTGTAAACATAGTAGTAAAGAATGTGCCATAATTGGAACTTGGACAATGGATTAGCTCAGGAAGTGTGTTGAGCAAGAGTGTGTGATTTTGGACATGTAGGAACTTTGGGAGTACGAGATGGCTATCTTTGAAAAAAGTGGCCTTTTTACTGACTTTATTAATAATTGTTTTTTTAAAAAAGCAAGAAGCGAGTTGTTGGTCTTGCTTGGTGTACGACAGAAGAGGACAAAGACAAGCATGAGAAAGACTGTTTTAATAATGAAGGTATCCTACATGATTACACTAAAATTGAGAAGAATGGTGGTCTCGTTCTCTTGCAAAATTGATGCTAAACACCTTTTGGGGAAATTTTGGTCAGCGAGAAAACAAAAAAGGGGTCTTTTAAGACGGGATCCATCCGTACTTTTCCAAATACTATAACATGTCCCTCGCTACAGGTTAACAGAGTAACAGAGAACAAGAAATTAACGGAAAACAATTTTAGTAAATTGGCAGTAGTTTGAAGAGTTGGAAGTGTCATTAAAAAGTGTCAATGTTGTGTTGGCCGCGTACACAAATAGTCAAGCTCATCTTAAACTCTAAGAGTATTATGATGCTATAAGAGAACAAGTGTTACTATGACACTAACTCCGTAATATATCTTCATGAAGAAGGATTGTACAAAGTCCTTTGTGGAGATATCTAAAGGAAGTGACGATAGAATTGGCCGGGTATAACACTGAATCCTACATTTTAGAATTTGTTTCTAGTGATCCTAAAAACCTACGCGTATCAAGTGTTTTTTATTAACAAGAATGGTATTGTAGGGGTGTGTACGATTAAGGGTCTAACACTTAACCTTAAAACATCTGAAAAACTGAACTTTGAAAAACTTAAAGAAATGGACCAAAGTGTGGTTAAACAGTTTAGACATTGAAGAGAATAGAATTAGGAGAACTAAGGATATAGATATTGTAACTGTAGGAGAAAGAACATTATTCAAAGTAACAGGGCCTAAAAGGAGGTACGAGAGAAATAATGACACTTTGCCCTATGGTTACAAAAAGAAAAATTGCAATAAAATTGTTACTGATGAAAATGAATTTTACACAATTCGTTGTCTTTCACGCTTAGGAGTGGATATGTCACTTAAGGAAGAGTGCCGAAATTGTTTATTCTTTAGGTCGACAGTCACTTCGAGTTTTATGGATAGATATTAATAGCAATGATCTTTATATTTTAAATATCACAGTGCATAGATATTTAAAATCGGTACTCTGATAGATCCAACCATAACTGTTTTGAATATAACTGTTTTTTAATGTAATTGCTTGTAAATTTATTCGAAAAATGTAAGGAATGTATCGATTTAATTGATTATTAAAGTAGTGTATCCAGCTATATGTGTGTTACACATATTTCAACTGTTCACATTTTAGAGCTCTGTAATTTGTAAGCCATTTGATAGTGTCATCAGTGATGAATTATTACAATTAGGCCTATTGGAGAACTCACTATAATATAAAACCCGCCTATTACTGTACGACCAGGTTTGGTGTGGAAAACAGTAAGTAATACTAAAAATATTCCAACTTCTTGTCTTGGCTTGTAATAGAAAGCACTAGGTTCGGCTTTACTGTTACCCTTATATTACAGTAAACAATAACAGAACAAATACAAATTAAACCAAAACATACAATGCTGCAAAATGGCCCTGACACAAGTTAACTGGGCTGTAAAAGGACACTGCAATGAATTACGAAGAATTATATTTAAAAGGAAAAATAAACATAATTTAACAGAGTTGTAGAATGACTCTGCAATTATTGACTGGATTTTATCAAAAACGTTTTTGGAGTTTTAAGGCGAAAAACCATTTCGGTCCTTATCGCCTTCAAAAAATTTGGCAAGAAGATGCTTTGCCTTAAAATTTTAGAAATAAAACTTTAAAAACAATAATAATAAAACTAGATAACAAACAAAAAACAAAATAAACAACAACAAAATATATTACAAGGCTATAAATGGCTCTGCAACTACTTAAGAATTACAATTAACAACAATTAAAACTCTTGTAAAACGGACGATGCCGATAGTTGTCTTTTATCATAACCCGGGTTAACATTATTTTTAGTAGAGGCCATGCATACGTTAACCAGCGCATCGTGTTAAGCGTTTGCAGATGAGGCTCTGGGAACGGGTATACCCTTGTATCATTTTCGATCATTTCCATACCCCATAACTCTAAGGCCCAGCGTATCTTCTTTAACCAAACTGGATGGGCATCAGTTCAGACCCGCAACTGGAGAGGGAGGATCCGACACCTCCCTCATCGCGAAGATTTCCTGACCATGGACCGGTGGCTGACAACAGAACAGAAACCGCGCATACGTCTTGGGCAAAGCAATCTCACATCAGCTTACCAGATTCAATAGTTATCACGCTTTGGTCTGGTAAACACTGCCAGACTACGTACGGCTCTGCAAGGTCAAAAATAATAATTCATCCCCAGTGAATTGTGAAGTGTAACAGCCTCTACGAATTGTAAAAAATGTATGAATGTTGTATGTGTCTGTATATTCGGAGAAAATGTTTTATTGTACCACCCCTGTAACGATTACGTGATCAAATGGAGAATACTGATTGGTATAGAATAATTCCATAAGATCATATTGTTAGGGATCAATCGCCGGGATGTCTACTGTAGTCCGTGGTGTTATTTAAATGTATTTGTTTATAAGTAGTAAAGCATGCATTGTATATTTCCTTACGTTGGAGCTTTTGTTATATTCGTTTGTTACCTTCAAACCCGAAAAGAAAAAAGAAAAATAATGAGAATTAAAAATACACGACGTAGAGTGACGTTTATGGTCGTGCTTAATGCCGGGAATCATGAATTTATAACCAACCATACACTGAAATGCAATCATTAATATGATTAAATTATTAGAACACATTATTTAACAAAAATATTACCAATTACTAAATTATGATATACATCATTCATAATCATCAACCAATTTCTCATTCCAACCTCCTTTTGCTGTTGTTAGAGTAATAACAGTTTCTCAATAATTTTTAGAAACTGTGAAAATAGCACTTTATAATAAATTGTTCCTAATGGTTACTATTATCCTGCTAATGGTTTTATGTAACCGATTGTCTCCGTCTGCCATTTGCAACGTCACTTTGTTAAACAATAAATTAGATGTCTTTATCTCAGAGATCCATTGTATCTCAGATTCGCTCTGTGGAAAGTGTTTTTCCACCTACAATTAATGGAATTGTATTTAATTTTACATGTTCTTTCTTCGTTTTATAACAAACTTCATCGTGATATTTTATATAAATTTGATAGATTTACCGACCAGATAATTAAAAACCAAACCCTGATTTAACTGATAAGAAACTGAAAACTATGTGGATGTTTTTAATTGAATTATAGTTATTACTGTAAAGTATACGTCGTAGGTAGTTATGTTTTGGGTGAAATTATCAATGTTGAGTTTTTTTTGAGAAATGGTAGAGGATTGAAGAGGACGAAACCTTGGGACCTAGAACAGTGATTTCCAATAAACAGTGACTTATATAAGCTGTTAGATAAATTGTACTTTGTTGTAGTAATAATAAAGAAACATATAACATTTCTCGGGTAATACTTGTTTAGGGATTAACTGAATCAAAACAAAAAGTGGTCTAAAGTCTGTGAATTGCTACGTACCTCAACAAAGAAGTAAACCAATTATAATCAGTATATTATAAAATATGGTACATGTGCAAATTTTTATCATATACTGAAAGATTTTTTTTTTGTAAAGTCGTTTTTTAAAACAATAAATCAAACGCCTTTAGCTCTAACATCTTTGTGAATGTAGTGAATTTAAAGAATTGACATCTAAGTGAATTGGCAAATTACGTGACAAGACTGTCATCTTGAATGTGTCCATTCCGTTTGAGTACCCAGCAGAGAATTATAGTTAATTAGTCTCGTTCAATAAGGAAATTTAATATACACAAATTTACCAAGCACATAATTAACTTTGATTCCCTTAATATATTGCATTACTTAAAAACATTATAATAAAATAGCGTACTTGTAAAAACATAGCCATCTTACGAGACCATATTTAAAATAAATAAAATATTAAATTCTTTAACAAGAAACGAATTAATTAACTTATTTAAAGTTTGATTAAAACCACATTCCACAAACAATATTTTGTTCAAGAGGAGGGTCTAGGTATTGGCTAGCCACTCTATATGCTGCTGGTAGATCTAAATCAATACGAGAATAAAACTGCACTGTTTTTTATTATACACTGTATAACCAAAGTAGGTTATATTTATTGAAACATTTCCCTAAATATAATGAATTTAAAAACTCTACGAAGACAAAATATATAATTTTTCCTTAAAGCTGAGGAGTAAAATATTCCTCAGTCTGCTCCTAACAATTATAATTTCTCCTCTTTGTTCATTAAAGGCAACATTTTGCAGCCCATATAAAAGGATACACAAATATTTAAACTTATATATATATATATATATATATATATATATATATATATATATATATATATATATATATATATACACGATACACAAGAACCGAAAGTTGACTTCACTATATACCTTCGCTTAACCTATTAAACCCATGACGTGAAAAGGAACCTATTTTACATGTTTGTTCTTCTTGTTTAAAGGCAAACAACAATCCATCATCATCGTCTTATAAAAAAAAAACTAGACAAGAACTTAAAATAGAGACCCCTGGCCTTAGATTATCCTAACAGCACTATCTGGCCAGTTAAAAAATTTAATTTCATAAATTAATTTCTGCAAGATTGTCTACATTTTAAATTACAAATTATTTTTAAATTCTCTTTTGAATAGAAAAGATGTTTCCAGACTTTACCGAGTTTCCCCAAAGAGCAACAACATGTCTTTCTTTTAACTTCCTGTCACGTCTCTCTTGACCAACTCGTGTTATCTTTCACCACCGACACTACGAAATATTCGAGGGCCAGGGGTCTTCATGATTTCTTTTTTTTTTAACGCGATGATGACCAAGACGTGTTTTACAATTAAAACCTCCTAGACACAGCAATAACATTTACGCAAGTTATTGTAAAATTTCATTAATTAATTTTAAAATACATTATTTTACCCATAAAATACTCGTTTTAAAATGTCGATACTATGAAGAAAAAATGTGAAAATTAAAAGTAGCAATTTTTGCTAATAATAATAGTGGCCTTAGTTTTCACATTCCCTACAGTTTAGCTTCATAATAACTATCGTTTTAAATTAATATAATGTAATATTAAAAACTTAACCGTCTTATTTTTGTACAAATGTCAAGGCATGATAACCGAGAGATTTTGTCCTTTAAACAACAAGAATTAAAAAAAATTAAAAACCTCAACAAATTACGACTATTTTATCGATGAATTATATTGAAATATAAATGATATATTATTACAAAATCAGCAATATACGTCATATGACTATTAAAAATACAAATACAAATAAATCTTAATGTAATTTCGTATATTTTACTTTTAAATTTGGTTTGCCAACTATTCGTTATAAGATTATCACTTAAGACAATATGTAAATCTGTAGAATATACTGATCAAAAATTAATTTCCCAAAACGATCTGCCTAATTCAATCTACTTTGACCGATAGTGAAAAAGGAGCCAAATAAAAGCAAGTAAATAGTATTGGGTAGCGTGTGTTGTTAAAACTTAAATTAAATTGCCATTAATTATAACTGGAAAATGAAATATATTGATAGTATACAAAAAATGTAATAGCTTCTAAATTGCATACGATCATACAGTTAGCGTTCGACTAAATAAAGTAGTGAGTACTTTTTAAAATAAAAGTACTCACAGTTTTAATTCACAAAAGAACTTGAATTAGCAAAATCTCCCTTTAACTGAGAGGAAAATTGTTGAAAAATATTTGTGTAATTTTGAAACCGGTCATGAAACATAATTCATTATTATAACCTGTTTGACGTTTAGAAAAGGCATGCTTTGAACTTTAAGAAAGTTTATTAAAAATATTTTGACTGATTTATATTCAATGTAGGCGATATGAACGCGTTAAATAGCTCCTTCGAAAATTCTCACTCATAAACTGATCTTTTCAACACAGTCGTTAATCAAATGTAATTGGATTGTTAAAGAATTGTCTACAGCAAGGCGCCACTTCAGATTGGAGGGATTTATTCTCAAAATTGCTTATTGTTTTAGTAAAAGAACATTTTAATGTTGAATAAACACTGCACAAAAAAATGTTTCAAATATAAACAACACATACAAAACTGTGCCATAAAAATAGCATTTTATCAGTTTTAGGCAGTTCTGACCCTCCAGAACTGTTACGGAAAATAAGTATTTCGAAAAATAATTATCATCTTCAGAAATAAATTAACTATAACAAGTTGTTGGTAAGTCGGAAAAAGGGGGGGGGGATAATTCGCAGGACTGTTATGATCTAATAATAGTCCTCAATTAATAGTTGGCTAGAGACTAAATGATTAACACAAGAAATAAAATTACGTAAAACAAATGAATTATTACATTATAGTCGAGGTTTGTGTCTGTAAGATTTGTGTGCGTGTAAAACTAAGGATGAGTCAGTGAAGTGTCGTCTAGTGTTAATTTTACATTGTGCAATTTTTTTTTTTTTTTTTTTTTTAATGTCTTCATTTATTGTTGATTGAAGATTCCACGTGTGTAATTCATAGCAGTTGGTGTGGAACACTTTATATATTATTTAAAAACACATACGTAAAGCAAAATAACTTAATATTAGGTAATATTATTAACATCAATACCAAACTCCATCTTCTTTTTATATTTAAAAGTAAAAAACTTTTCAAACATCATTGCCTTATATATACTCTAATAGTAGCGTCATGGTTGAAAGATAAAAAAAGTTGGTCAAGAGAAAGCCTATAGGAAAGAAGGAAGGGCCGGCTCTAACACAAGACCTACATGAAAAAAGTGTATATTCAGCTATGTTCTCTCGGGATTGCCAAGCTCGCGCTCACTGTAAGTTATCCTTTGAAGGTTACCAAACTCTAAGCATAATAACAAAACTCACAAAAAAGGATTTTTTTCCTTCCCCAGCTTCGTTAATCTCACTTTTGTTGACGCGTTTCAGATATACTTCACTCTCAAAACAATTAATAGTGTTTCTCAAAAACATTGAAAAGCGAAACAATAAACTCAATTTAATAGGAAAATTACCCCTCTCTCTCTTTCTCCATTGATGTTTAAAACCGAAAAACCTCGCAGTCATCATCGTCTTTATAAGAGATGAAAAGAGTAAAAAATATAAAGACACTATGCCCTAGAATACCCTAATAGCGTCAGAGTTAGAAAAGAAGAAGAGTTGGTTAAAAGAAATCTGAGAGAAAAGATGAAAGAGAGGGAACGAACCAAAGATGAACGAAAGTTTAGATCCAGCGAGGTGTATTTGGGATTGCCAACCCTGTGCTCACTAAAATTACCTCTCCAAAATGAAATTCGATATTATTTTAATAAACTGTGAACGAATAGATTTACACTTATTAGTAAAATATATCTTTTGTTTGTATAGTAAATTAATTTGAGATCAAAAGAAATGGTTTTATAAAATTATTATAGTATATATTGTTTCTGCTAAACCCAAGTATATTATACTGAGCGCAATATTTTTACCTTTAAAATAAAGTGCTTACCTTCTTCTGTATAAATTCTTCAATAGATGGATTTAGGATATATAGAAAGTTTACCAAGAATATGCAGCTTTATATTTGAGAAACATGTTGATAAGAAACTAAAAGTTCTTGTTTTTCTTGAATGATTTTCTTAACTTCTTGGTAAGTTAGGTTATAATTTGTACATCAATACCTAGAAGTTAAATTATAGATAGCCACCATCTATCAATACTGACCTGCAATTGATTTTATCCACCTGCTATTTACAAAGAAATTTCAATCCGTTTATAAAACCTTTATTGTAGATGTCCATTGAAATAGTGCTTCTTTTTTCAAAAAACAAATATGTAACAACATTAAAACACGATATTAGTTACAAAATATATTTTCGAAATTTTTTAAAGGATAACTAAAAATTAATGGTTTTATTAATATTAATTTTGATTAGAATAAAATTAATATTTTTATATGGCACTTCATCAGAATTCTGTGATGCTGTAGGAGATAAAGTATTTGATATAAAGTTTAAAAACATTATTTTTAGAATTCATAAGGAATAATTAATTACACTAAGAATTTTAGTTATATTAAGTCCGTATTTTCAATTAGGGGATAAACTAAGTAAGTTTAGGCTCTGATTTGTACTACAATTCTTATTCTTAAACCTAATTGAACTTACAATCTCAGTTTAAACTTAGTTTAAGTTAATCTCCCAAACTGGTGGTTTTACCCAATTTTACAGTCTGTTGCCTAAGTTATTTTTAAAGTACAAGAATAACCAATGTTGTGACACAGTGAATATGTGTGAAGTGATCTTAATTTATATATGGAAAACGTAATTTAAATGTGTGAAGACGTTAATAATGAATATTTAGAAATACTAATGAGACCATGTACGTTTATAACATTCAAAAGAAGAGTGCACTTTTCGGGTTTTTAAACAAAAATGTACTTGAACAACTTTGACGTTAATACACATTACTTATATACACTAGGAGACTATACATATTTTAAATCCGACTAATCTCTGTATTGGCATACGTTAATAATAAAATACATTATTTACAATTAAGTAATAATAATAATAATTACTACAAAGGTCTAACACTCCCTGTTCAGTAGACCAAGAAATGTTCATACAATTAGCATTATATTTTTCTTATAAGTTTTTTTTTTTTAAATCTTTCGGTAATTGTTAGCTTAAGTAAAAAGAAATAAATAAATATTTAATAAAAACCAATAGCCGTCAAATAATCTAATAGCCTCAGGATCGATAGAGAACAAGAGTAGGTCAATTTTATTTTCCTTTCAGTCATCATCGCCTTTTTGAAAAAAAGGAAAATAAGAGTATAAAATAAATATTCCTGTCCAATGGATACTCTAATAATCGTAAAAACAATATTTGGTCAAAGGAAAGATGAAATGAGGGATATAACCCAAAACTTGCATATCCACCTAGGACTCTCGAAATTGCAGAGCCGCTGAGGACAATAAGCATTACAAGCTAGTATTAATTATATAGGCTTAATATAGATTGGTCCCCATAGGAACTGTCCAAATTTTTAAATCTTTTGTTGGAGATATTTTGTTTCATTTTAACCAATAAATGATTGGAAATTCAATATCTTCAATTCATCCGTCTAGTTAATACAGATGTATTTTCATAAACTACTACAAATATTATTTTTTCTAATAATTTAGTTTTAAATTATTTACATATAAATAGGCTTACGAGGTTACATTTATTTTCCTTGTAGTTTTGTATATAAGCTTTATTTAAACATTTATATAGTAAGACCTTACATTTCACTTCCAAATAATACAAATATTGCGTAAAAAACACAAAACGTAAACTCCATACAGTAAGATGTGTTTCATTAATACATTGGGTATGTTTTAGAAATAATTTTATAATTTAAACTTTAACTGAAAACAATGTGACAGAACTCAAGTAAAAACTTTAAAATTCTACGAAAAAAATGGATGGATTAATACAATATACTAAAAGAATACAAGGACTATATATATATATATATATATATATATATATATATATATATATTTAAAAAATTGAGAACATTATTATTTATATAAAAATAACCAGTGTTCTAGTATCTGTAGGTCTCATGTAGAATCAAGATAATTTTAATGTAGGTCTCATGATAATTTTCATTCTTAAAACCAAAGTGAAGAGAAATTTTATAACTGGGCCAGGTGTTTCTATAAACATTGGTCATTGCTGCTTTGTCAATGCTTCAGAGTCGGTGATTTACAATTTAACGTATGTTTTTAACTCGTAGAAATGAGAGAAGTAGATTTTAACATTAGAATAAACATCGGTTATAGCAACAGTATTAACTTACCTTAATTTTTACGGGGATGAGTTTAAACCAAAATTTTATTAATTCCCTTCTAAATTTAATTGAGACTGTGAAGTAAGGTTTTAACGAATGATTAAATTTAATCTGGATTAAGTTAATTTAAATCTCTAATGAAAATACGAAGCTTAGAATGAATAGTACCAAATTGTTTTAGTTAGTAATTTAAACAAAGTGACGACTTTAATTCAAATATATAGGATAAATTATTTGAATGTACAATAGAAGAACTTAACCTCTTAAAGTTTTTACTCTTTAAAACAATACTCCATTTTAAAATTAAATATTTCTAATTTTTCTTCTATAAAACAAAATCTAGCCTCCTTCGTATATTGTTAATCCGGAGCTTTTAAACGTATTTACGTCCGCCGAGTTTTTTAGACGTGCCTATGTCAAGTACAGCACACAACTCCAGCGGTTATCTCAAGATATAATTTCAATATAAAGTCTGTTCAATGAGATTAAATCAATAAAAATTTACCGTTAGGGTCAATAATAAGAACGTTTGTACCATATTTGTAATTTTGACTTAGATTAACTTCTTTTTTAGTATGGTTGTGTAGTCTTTTAAATTTGAGGTACAGTATTTGCGGCGGAACCGTACGTTCTAGATTTTTTTTTTTTTTTTAATGTAAATTATATTCAAATTAATGTATTTTATGTTAGATTGTGTTTGTGTTTATATGTTTGAACGTGTAATAATTTATTGTTTTTTATTTGGTGAACCCCAAGACTCATCTTTCGTATCAGGTCTCTTTCGACCAAGTCTTGTTCTCTCCGACCCTGACACCTTTAGACTTTCGAGGACCAGGGGTCTATAATTTATGTTCTTTTCTTCTTTTTTTTTACAATGTGATGACAGCTGAGAAATATTTCGTCTTTAAAAAACCTGCATTTTGTAAATAACCTTAACCTGCATTATTGTTCTTTATACCTTAACAGGAGAGTAAATATAAGCTTACAACTGTTCTACAAACGAAATAAGCTTTACTTGAGTATACTACAAGATGAGAATATGTTTGGGTTATACTATAAATAACGTATGAAGTGTGTCGTTCAGGTCAAACTTTACCCAAGTTTTCCAACTATGGTATGTGTGGAATACCTAAGTAATGAAGACAATTTAGATAATTAATTAGTATCACAGCAATCTTTGCATACTACACATTCTTTTTGCAACTAATAAAAAACTTAGTATTCAAATAATTTACTTAAGTTAAGACCTTTATCAAGTAATTTAATGAATTAAAACATTTAAAAGATTTTCTTTTTAAATCAGAGTTTACTTATTATTTTGTGCATTACCCCCATAAACAAGTATGACGTATAAATAACTAATAGTAGAAAAATTGCTGTAATATATATATATATATATATATATATATATATATATATATATATAAAGAGGATTCAAGCTTTTGCTGCTAACATTAGTTATAATTTTTATTATTTTAAAATAAATAACATTTCCACCGGTTTAGAATAGTTGATATAAAATGATTCAAATTTTTTTTTTATACACTGAATTTGTTATTTTATTATTTTAAAACAAAAAATTATTACACGCTCAACACATAAAAACAAAAACAATCATACAATAAAATACAATATATTGAATATAATTTACATTAAAAAAATAATAATCTAGAACGTACGGTTTCACCGCAAAACCTCTAATTTAAAAGACTACACAACCAAACTAAAAGTTAATCTAAACTAAAATTACAAATATGGTACAAACGTTCATATTATTGACCCTAACGTTAATTTTTTATTTATTTAATCTCATCAAATTTAAATGTACCCTCATTATGTTCTTCATAAATCAAAATCCGAGTATCAATTTCTGTCTTTGCTATCTATCTGTTTAAAAAGAACATATTTTAGTTGAACAGACTTTTTATTGAAATTATATCTTGGGGGAAAGTGTAGGAGTTGTTTGGTGTACTTGGCATAGACACGCATAGAAAGTTTCTGTAACGGAGTTATAGCCTAGGTGTACAGGTTTGAAACTGGTTGCTGGCGATAAATTATTACGATAGTGACGGTACTTTTCCGTCTTTATTAGTTCAACGGATTAAGTATATACATTCAAAGGCTTCGGAATTACAAAATATGAAGGAGTCTAAATTTTGTTTTATAGAAACAACATTAGAAAGTTTTAATTGTAAATATGGAGTATTGTTTAAGGGATTAAAATATTAAAAAGTTTTTATATTAAACAATGTATGTAGATTCCTTATTTTCCTTTCCCTGAATTCGTTTTTTATGTAACAGTAAGTAAATTATTATAACTGTCTCATTATTTTAGAAGGGATGATGAAAATAAAGATTCGACATGGAAGGAAAATTCTGTCGCATGTGTTAAGATTATTCAAACGTCAAAAAGTGCAAGATATATTTATAAAAGGTAAAATTAAAGTGTAAAAAAACTTTTGGAAACTGTTTACTTCTTAAAAGGACGGGGTAAATGGGTTGAAACATTGCTTTTAACTTCATCCCCTTACGAATTTTAGTAGAAAAAAATTACCTATATTTTGACTTTGGTTAATGAATAGATAATTGAATATATACGTAATAAAGGTAAATGATTCTCCGTTGTTTGGCCAAACTGACTACAGAATGAAACTTTTGTTCGCCTACTCAACTGAGAATATTTTTTAACTTTGCAACTTATTCTTACATATTTATCAGTTAGGGTATATAAATAACAAATGTAATAAATAGATAATTGCATTAAATAATTGTTCTCCGCTGATTGGACGATATTTTTTAAATATAGGAAACTACACACTTACTTGCTTCTTTTACACGTTTTAATTGAAAATAACAACCACCATATGTTGTATAAAATTTTTAAAAAATCTTTCACCCCTCCTCTTAAAAAGTGCCCTTTCGGGGAATTCTGAACTCATCGATCTATTAAAAAGGAAATATACTACCCAGAGTTGTTTGAGCACTTTAATTGTTTCCTTTTTGAGAGAATTATAGAGCTTATTTTCTTATACTAGGGGTAAAACACCCCTTGCCTGTCAACTTGATATCCAGATCTGACTCGGTAGACTTTCGTTGCCTCTACTATTAAAGTGCTGTAGATAAAACAAAACTATTAGTATTTTTAATTAGTATTAAAAGAATGATGAGTTAAAGAGGATTCTTGGTGAGATTAAAATCGTGGGTGAAAGGTATTAACTGCTACTCTATGCTTGAAAATAATTTGTTACCGAAGGAAGAAATGTTTGCTCATGAAGTGCCGTATCCTTAATTACTAGTGTTATATTTGTATGTTTCGATGCCGTTATTGAAAATTATAGTTTAGGCGTAGAAGCACATTGGATTATTTCTCTACTCATTGTAGTTTCGTATATCCTTTATGTACTAAAATGTTGTGACTTCAGGAGCACCCATATAGTGAGTACGACCTTGGCAATCCCGAATGAGATTAACTGGATCCTACATTTTTCCAAGTAGTCTTGGGTTAAATCTTTATTCTCGGATATGACTAACTCTTGTGCTCTTCCCACTTTGACGCTATTAGGGTATACAAGGACTTGTTTTTAATTTGTGTTCTTTCCATCCTTTTGTATGATTCGATGATGAATGAGAGGGTTCTATAAGCAACAAAAAGAAGAGTATTCAGTAATCAAAATTTGTAACTTGAGTAGTGTGACATTCATATATACCAAGAGTTTATTAAAAAAATTTATTACAATATCTCTTTAGTGGTTTACAAACAGCAAAAACACTAACAGTATTATATTGAAAGTTTCCAAGATAAAGTATGTTTTATGAAAATTTTGTAACACTCTTTATATATTAAGGAAAAAACTTAAATAATCTTCTTGCGTTTTAAGTTTACAAAGCTCAGAAAAATTAGTATGTAAATTGCATATAGTTAAACGGGGCAAAAACAACTTAAGTGATCACACATGAGATATTACTGTTCGTGCCATGTACTTTATTAAGAAATATTTCTTCGTAATTATCAATAGAAAATACAGTTATCAGAGTAAAACATAAACGCGATTCTTTCTTACACTGTATCGGTGCTACGAATGAAAATTCTATCTTGTTCTACGGTACTGGTGCCTAAAAGTATGTTAGAATACTTTACAAGATTGCTGTTTTTTTATATAAAAATCATATAATCATACTTTTACAACTGTATCTACAATTATCATTCCAACGCTTGGTATACAGGAATTGTCACACTACTCAAGTATACAAATTTTAATTACTGAAAACTCTTGTTTTTGTTGTTTAAAGAACCCTCTCATTCATCATTGAATCATACAAAAAATGGAAAGAACGCAAATTAAAAACAGACCCATAGTCCTTGATGGCGTCAAATTAATACCGTCAAAGTGGGAAGAGCACAAGAGTTAGTCATACCTGAGAATAAAGATCTGACCCAAGACTACTTGGAAAAGATGTAACATCCAGTTAATCTCATTCGGGATTGCCAAGGTCGTACTCACTATATGGGTGCCCATGAAGTCACAATATTTTAGTACATAGATGATATACAAAACTACAATGAGTAGAGAAATAATCCAATGTGCTTCTAAAACCTAAACTATAATTTTCAATAACGAAATCGAAACATACAAATATAACACTAGTAATAAAGGATACGGCACTTTATGAGCAAACATGTCTTCCTTCGGTAACAAATTAATTTCCAGCACAGAGTTCAGCTAATTCCTTTCACCCTCCATTATAATCTCACCAAGAATCCTCATTAACTCATCATTCTTTTAATACAAATAAAAAATACTAATAGTTTGGTTTTATCTACAGCACTTTAATAATAGAGGCAACGAAAGTCTACCAAACCATTGTCAGACCTGGATATCAATTTAACAGGCTAGAGATGTTTTAGAGGTTTTACCCTAGTATAGAAAAGAAGCGCTATAATTCTCTCAAAAAAAGAAACAATTAAAAAGTGCTCAAACAACGCTGGGTAGTATATTTATTTTTAATAAATCAATGATTTCAGAGTTCAACGAAAGGACACTTTTTAAGGAGGAGGAGTGAAATATATATATTTTTTAAATTTGTATACAACGTATGCTTGTGTTATTTCTAATTAAAAAATGTAAAGAAAGCAAGTAAGTGGGTGGTTTCCTATAGTTAAAAAATATCGTCCAATCAGCGGAGAACAATTATTTAATGCAATTATCTATTCATTATATTTGTTATTTATATATCTTAACTAATTAATATGTAAGAATAAGTTGCAAAGTTAAAAATATACTCAGTTGAGTCGTCAAACAAAAGTTTCAATCTATGGTCAGCTCGGTGGAGAAGCATTTACCTTTATTACCTATGTATTCAATTATCTATTCATTAACCAAAATCAAAATAAAGGTAAAATTAAAGTGCTCAAACAAATCTGCGCAGTATATTTCCTTAAAACTTTGTACAGGGATAATAGCTAAAAACGAAGTCTCAACCCATCCTTTTAAAAGGATAACTCATAATTTTATGATTCAACCCATCCCTTTAACTCATAAGGGATTCATAATTTTCTTTAGAAGTAAACAGCTTGCGAAATTTTGTTTTACACTTAGGCGGGTTACACACTGGTGTCGTAGACATGATGTCTACGACAAATCTCGTGTCCGAGGCATGTCGCACGTGAAACCAACCTTTGTTGTCAAATCAGAGCTTACGCACTGCTTGCGACTGATGTTCGAAATATCATCTGTGTATCGGACAGGTGTCGCACGGAAACGGTTTGCCGATGTTTGGTAAGACATGTCGCGCGAGACCTCACCCCGCGCATGCGCCCCTGCCACAGCCAGCACTCTCCGCTCAGTCTGTGGCGACACCTTAGCAACAGTACAACGTGATTTTAGCAACAGTACAACGTGAGTTTTGTTTCTTTACACCGTAGACATTGTGATTTTGTTTGTGTTGTGAACATGCCTTTACCGGACAATGAAAAAGTGAATATTGAGTTTGTAGTAGTTGTAGAAGAATATCCAGTACTATATAACGACAACCTCAAGGAATACAGCAACCGGAACAAACAGGAAAGGGTTTGGAGGCTGCTAGCTGCAAAGTTCGAGGCTACACGTAAATGAAAGTGTACTATTATTCATGTACAGTAGTGTTTATTAGAATTTATTGACACAGGCATCTATATAAATGCTAAATTCAAATTAGGAATCATGTAATCAGCAATATTCTTTATTGGACTGTGAGTAAGAAAGTACCCTAAATTTCCCGACCTTGTAGTTTTTCGCATATATCAGCATAAAATTTTGATTGTTGATAACTTCCGCAAAAATTTTAATTAAACTTTGTTTTGTAATCAGGTATAAAATAATAATACAGTAAATATTTGGACAAACTTCAAGGTCGGGAAATTTAGAGTACCACTTGGAAAATTCTTACCCATTTACAGAATTACGGATGAGTAATTAGATGAGCTGAGACTCAGTAATTAACTTAAGCTTCATTGACAACACTATTCAGTTCCTTAGCTTCGTTAATTTACGATGTGGAAGGGCGTTTTCTGGTCTTGTGAAATATTCACAAAGAATATCACGGAATCCCTTCGCTTGAATCCCTTGTCCTTGAGGCAGCGCTCTTTGAAGGGGTGTCCAGTCGTTGTATGCAGTAGTAATTTCATTCTCATAGCTTGGTGTTGCAATCACACCATCATGCATTTTTATAAAGTTATGCAAAATGCAGGCTGCCTTCACTAGTGTGCCAACATGCCGAAAGCACATTCAACTGTTTCCCTTGGTAGTGACAACCTATAGTAGAAAACTCGCTTTTTGTCATCAGATGTTTTCTTTGGGTAAGGTCGTAACACATTTGTCCTCAAAGGGAAGCCTTGATCACCTATAAAATAAAAGGGAAAAGGTGGTTCGACAGTGTTTGGCAATGGTTGTAAGTTTGGTAGATTGAGTTCATTATTTTCCAGAGCTTCAATAAATCCTGCTGATTTAATCACTCGTCCATCACTGTTTCTACCGTAATCCCTCTACGCTAATCCAGGTAAACAATGAGTCAGCATCAAACAGCCCAACAAAACAATAGATAAGAAGCTCTGGTAGTTATAATATGCTGACCCTGAGTTTTTAGGACACTTTATACGAATGTGCTTCCCACCAATGCTCCCTAGACAGTTCGGCATATTCCATTGTTCATAAAACCTTTTCGATATCGTTATCCATTCTTCTGTAGAAGGCATAGGCATATAATCCTTTTGAAGTGTGTCCCATAAACATTCTGCCATATGTTCAACAATCTCACTGATTGTCGACACACCACGATAAAACTCGTATGCCAGTGAAGTAAAGGTCATTCCAGTTGTTAAGTATCTGAAAAACGAAAAATGTATTAGGGTTTTCACCCAACAGTTGTGTATGATTTATTAGGATGTGTGTAAGTCTGTGTGCGTGTATTTTTTGGTCCGAATTTTTTTTTTTTTTTTCAGAACCGGAATGCGGTGGAGGAACATAAGAAGTGCATTCGCAAGATACATCAGAAGCAAAAGTACAACTGGCAGTGGTGCCAAAAAGCCGTATTATTTATGGGATCATTTACAATATTTACTGCCCTATACCAAATCAAAAACGCAGTCGGGCAATCTTGGAGGCGTTGGCGGCTCTTCATCCCATCAGACAACAATTACAGAAGAAAGTGTAGATGATCCAAGCTGTGACCAAATTGCAGAGAGAACTACTAGTACAATGGACACTGAAAACAATGCTCAAGATGATAATGATGTACCACCACAGCCCCCTACTCAAAGCTGCACTCCGTCATCCCCTCTGTCTTCTTGGCGCAGTTCCAAAGTACAAATGAAAAAAAACTGATCCTCTGGAAAAGGCTGTGACAAGTTATTTTGAGAATAAAGGGAAACATCAACATACTGATCCCGCAACATATGCTGATATGAATTTTTTGACCCGTCTATTACCAGATGTGACAGGACTTCCACCAAGGAAAAAACGAATGTTCAAACGAAAAGTTCTCGAAATTTTGGATGAACACTCTGAGGATGATTTCTTGCCTTCTTCCATTAGGAGCACAATTTCTGCAACAACAACTCCGCCCACTCAAACTCCGACCCCACCTCTTTCTACTTCTCAATTGCCACGCAGCTTCATACCAATCAATGCACCTGCACCTGACTTGTATCGAGATAACGAATTTCTTCCGGGATACCGATGGAACATATCGTATGGTAATACACCAACCTTTCACGTCATGCAACCACCGAGCCAACGATAAACATTATGTATGTAATTTGTTTTATGGTAGTTGATGAAACTTATCAGTAAAGGAGAAGACTAGAATAACTGTGTGGGTATACTTATTTCCTTCCTTATTTTACTCCTTAGCTCTAGGCAATATTCAGGACGTTAAAAAAGGTTAGGTAGGCTAATTATTTACGGACACCATGACCAATTTTAAGGGGAAAATATTTATAATTTATAAAATTGCCAAACATTACTTGTCAAAAACTACCAATTCATACAGTTTGATATTTTTAAAATGGTGGATGCTTAAGAACTTCAAACTTAAATCTCTTCAAACCACCAATTTACAGAAAATAATTAGAAGTATTTTAATGTAAGTTCACCCACAAAGCGTAGAAGTCCGAGATGAAAAGTATATTGGATGATGAATAGTTGAACATGCTCAATTAAAGCTATCAAACCTAGCAATAGAGGATTGAAGGCTAAGTATATACATTTTTATTAATTATTTTTTACTCAAAGTTGCACATAGAATCCATGAATGTGAAGCCAATCCAACCCCGTTGTAACACCCTACATTATAACTAATATCTTAAAGCAAAATGACTGATTAATATAACTAATAATAGTACCTTTTGTTATTTTCATTGAATTTAGATTTACATGCCAAATTATATCTCAAACGGGATACATTTATTTACTTAATTGCTGTGCCTTCTGAGTATTAAACACTATATTTGGATTTACAAATTATTGTTTAAAAATTACTATACGATTTTTTTTTTAAGTTCGAAAAAGTATTTGTTAAGAAAGACATACCTTAAGAATACTTTGAGCCGTTCTTCAATATGTATGGACTGAAGAAAGTTGCTCTCACCCACAGTACAGTGGTTTCTTACTAAATCACAAAGTTTGTTGAAAGTACCTTGTTCCATCCTATGAAAGTTTTTGAACTTATCTGGATGATCGTTTAGCTTCTGTTGAGTGGTAACAAACTGGCTTGAACCCTCAACATTGGCAGTCCAGTAGGGGTGGGTCCAATATCGACGGGGTGTGTAAAACCTACGCCAACGACGTCTTCGTCTCACAACTCCAAGTAATAACATCACTTCATCCTCCACGGATAACATTTTGCACTCGACTGACAACAACAACCGACAAATACGGTCATGCGACAAACGACAGAGACAAGTACAAAAGACATGCATGTCTCATGAAATTTGATCAGACACGACACGTGTCTTAAGACACCAGTGTGTAATTCGCTTTAAATTTGTGTTTTTATAAATATATCTTTACTGTACTACCTGACGTTTGAGTAACCTGAACAAATCCGTGACACAGAATTTTCCTTGAATGTCGTGTATTTATGTTTTTTGTTCATCATCCCTAATAAACATCCCTTCTAAATATAATGAGGCAGGAACAATATTTTACTTGCTGTTATACAAAAAACGAATTTAATAAATACAGGAAGAGGAAAGTGAGGAGACTACATAAATTGCTGTCATAAGTAGAATGTCACGACCCGCGTCACGGGAAGGATCAACACTGTGTAAATTATTTTCGAGTTAACAACAAACACTTTTTTAACAGAATATTAAATGCTTTTTTTTATTAAAATGTGGGTATTAAAAAAACCTGCAATATAAAAACAAAATAATAAAAGTCATGTAAAATATTACCGTATTAGTATTCGACTAGTTCACGAAAACTAGAAAATTCCAGCTTGATGTTTTACAATTTGATTCACCCAACTGTTGATTTGAGTTATGAAAATCTTATTAATTTTATACATTGTCCAAGCAACATACTGTAGAATTGAAGCTGGTTTTGAAACCCCTACTGGTTTATTTATTTATGTAGGTCTTGTAACCTTCAAAGTTGATTTTAGAAGAACAGTAATACTTATTTGTTGAAGTTAACATCTCCTTAGTATTTTCCTTCGACAAATAATATTATGTAAATGGAAATAATATATATAGCAGGTAATGAATTTAAGTTTTTTGTTTATAAACACAAGGTTCTTCGTTATAAAATTCTATTTCTCTCTCTCTCTCTCTCTCTCTCTCTCTCTCTCTCTCTCTCTCTCTCTCTCTCTCTCTCTCTCTCTCTCTCTCTCTCTCTCACACACACACACACACACACACACACAGAGATTTCATGAACAGCACGATCAAAAATAATACTTATTTATAATATCTCTATCTAGTGCAGTTTAACTTGTTTTCATGTTCACCGTTTACAGATCCAATATGTAATGATATTTGTTTGTTTTGTCTTATTCGTTAATTATTATATATATATATATATATATATATAAACTTCTGTAAAATTTAAAGTGATAATCTGTTTTATTTTTTATGATTAAATTCCTTTTAGAAATAAATAAATATCTTACCATTAAGTCATATACAACAATGCAACATATTTATAAATCATTAAGACGACGATATTAATTTCAAAGTTAAAACTTAACAAAAAAACTATGTCAGTTCTACAACATAATTAGTTTTTTTATTTGTCTCGATCATTTACCATAAAAAAAGAACTTGCGGTCATAGCCTTATAAAGTGCATAAAATAGAGACCATTAACCCTCTATACTCCTATCGCGTGAAGAAACAAGTGTTGGCCAAGAGAGACCTGTGAAAAAATATGAAGAGGTACATAATCCAAGATTAAAAAAAAAAAATCTAAGTTTAAGAATTGAGTATTGTACCTGCAACGGGTACCTCGGGATTGCCTCATCTTTGTTCACTATAAGCGACTCTCTGAGGGTACATTTATAGTTTTCGAAACGAATTACAACAAATTTTATAAAAACGTTAAAATCTCGAATGGTTTGTGAAATTAATTAAAAAATAACTAAACTTCTAAAAATAATAATGTTCATTAAAACTGACATTTTATTCAAATTATTGTAATAGTTTTTAAAACTTATACTGTAATAAAATTGCTCTAAAAATTAAATATATAATAATGACTTTATATAAGTTACTCTTTAAAAATAAATAATAAAACATGGTTTAATCTGTTTTCTACCTTAAACTTCTTTTATCTGTGAAAATAACTCCACATTATCCAAGTAAGTTTAAAACGGTGACATATATTTAATTATTATAAATTGCTGGATTTTATTGTTTGACGCTTTTAAGTGATTTATATTAAATGTACTCACTACAAGTAAGTTAAACAGCTCCTTTAAAATATTCTCTTTCAGTAAATGTACTTTTTAACACCATCGTTTATCAAATGTAATTGGATTGTTGAAGAATTGTCTGGATCATGGCGCCACTTTCAGATTGGAAGAATTTAATTTCGAAAATGTATATTGTTATAACACAGAAAAATTAAGATTAATTAAAATAAAGTGTTAAATAAATATAGTATAAATAGAATTTCAATATTTTTGTCTGTTCGTTTTCTCTCTAAGCGTTATTCAAAAAGCATCGCTTAAGAAGGATTTAAGATTGATTTTTATTTCTAAAAATCATTGTTTTGTATTCAATATTTACTTAGCCTTGTATTAGTCGCTTAAATTAATTAATTACTTGAGATAACTGACAACAATAGCTTATTACACAATTATTTGTACAATGATTTATGTATGACCGTCTTCTTGTAAAAATGTTTCTTCTAATAAAAACTAATTAAAAAACTTGTAATGTATTAGATATTGCGATAGATAAATGAGATGTGTTTGTTACAACCTTTTAACCTCATTCTTCTACGTCAAGTACAAGTTTCGAAAATATGTTTCATATTCAGAAATAAATAACTTATAGGACGTTGTAAATGCGTCAAAAAAAGGATTTACAGTGATATAACAGGTAATACTATTTCTTAAATAACAGTTGCCTAACTATTGAAACTTTTTTATAATCATTGTTATTATATCTTTTAAGGTTAAAATTCGCTGTCCTTATTGTTTTAACAAAATAGAACATAAAATCATCTCTAATTAATTAAAAAATAAAAATAAACCTCAATATATATATATATATATATATATATATATATATATATATATATATATTTTAAAGGTATTCAAGTGACTTTATAAAATATTAAATAGTAATACAATTATATTACCTGTTTTCCGTCAGTGACTTATTTGTTCGTCTTCCTTAAGGTACGTTTCCTAAGAAGCGTCTAACGCAGTGCGTCTGACGCACACTGCTGACGCATACTTGACTGTTTCTTCTGAAGCGTTAGTCGTGTGCGGCCCATCAAAGTGAAGTGTTTTAAAATGAGTGACCGTGATATTTTATTACGCCTATTAATGCTTGAAGAAATTGGAGAAGAAGAAATTCTATTGGAACAAATGATGCTTGAGGGTAATGCTGAAGTCCATACCTCATTTAAAAGAAGGAAAGACGAAGGTTTCTTTGCAAAACTTATCAATCAGCATTTACTGCAGGATGACAAAAAGTTCCGGGAATTTTTTAGGCTAAACGTCGCTCAGTTTAATTATGTTTTGGATCTTATAAGGGATGATATTAGAACAGATTCTTCAAACAGATATTAGTACCCTATCACCCCTGAAGAAAAACTGGCTGTAACTTTACGATACATTCTGTTATTTCCTTCCATGCGTTGTCTTTCACAACTAGATCCTTGTACTGTCTGTTACTCACATCGTAAATACAAGGAAATTTAGATACACTTTCCACTAATTTTTCATCATCAATACTTGAAAACACTAGTTTGGAAGTCATTTAACACAAGTGCGTCTGCGTCAGTACTGCTCACAGAAAGGTCGAGACGCGCGGCCCATTCCAACTCCAGTCGCTGCACACGCAGTGACGCTTCTAAGACAATGGTTGCATTAGATTTCATAGTAGCAGTATACCGCGTCAGACGCTTCTTAGGAAACGTACCTTTAGACACGCTTCGGGATCATGATCCCATCAATAGTATTATTCTCAGAAATCATCATATTGTAATAATAAATCGAAAAACACAATTTCACACAATCAAACACACAAAATAAGAATAAATATAACACAAAGTAAAATTTAGAGGATAAGCTTTAAAATACATGTGTACGGTTAAGGAGATCATAAGACACTGATAAACACACCTTCTTCATAAAATATTTATTACCTATTTTGTTAACGTAACCTAATAAAATTTTCTAAAATTAAAGTTTGAGTTTAAAATAATAAAAATATTAACAGACAATTACGGAATTCTTGTTCAAAATCATAAATATCATATTCCTCAGTTTACAATAAAACCATCAACATAAATTATATACTTACGGAAATATATATTTACCGAGGTTTTACAAACAATACCAAAAAATAATGGCAAGAAATAATTTTGAAAACAAACATACTTTATATAAATAATATCTTCTGGTTCAGTCCAGAAATAAAGTGCTGTTACAGACAGTAAAGGCATTACTCCTCATTGAGTGTGCTGAAGTTAAAAGTGTTTTCGTGTTGTCTCCGTCTCTCATTTCTCAAATTTTTTTATAAAATTGTTATTGTATATATCATATATTTTTATCACACCCACTTTACCACTAATCCACAATCTTTTTAGAAATTAGATATTTTTATATTTAACATAATTTTATTTATATGTTTCAATAATTATTGTGACAAAAGACAAGTTTAAATCTACAACACTAAAATATGATGTAAATCATATCTACTGTAAAATTCGAGATGATTATTTATTTATTTAGTTTTGGATGATTAAGCTCATTTTAAAAATATATAAACATATTATCAGTAAGTCTTCCACAACAGAACAAAATATTTATCAACCAGTAGGATGACGAAATTTCGATGTACCGAGAACAAGATAGGAACTGTAAAAATTATTTATTCCTAATCTATGAAAGAAGAAGAAAACGCTAGTCCATGTCATAAATTAAATCTATTCTGTCAAATATCCTAGGGAAATTTATACCTTGTATTAAAATATTTGCGTATTATAATTAGATTTAATTTCAAGGTAAAACTTAAGAAAAACTATATCATCTCTACAAAATAATTTCTTTTTGTTTGTCTCCATCCTTTTAACCATAAAAAAAAAAAAACTTGCGGTCATAGATTTAAAAGGGAGCATAAAATAGAGACCTTAAACACTCTAATACTCCTATCAGTAACTTGTTTACAACATTACAATATAATTATTAATCAGTAGGTCGAAAATATTTGGGTTTACTGAGGACAAAATGGGAACCGTAATAGGCATTTGTTAGTAAGTTATGAAAGAAGAAGAAAACGTTAGTCTACCTCAATACGAAAATTTATTTTGTCAAACATCCTAGAGTTAATCATAGATTGTAATAAAATATTTACCATTATAATTAGATTTAATTTCAAAGTTAAAACTTGAAACTATGTCAGCTCTACAACATAATTTCTTTTTTGTTTGTCTCCATCCTTTTACCATAAAAAACCAACAAACTTGCGGTCATAAAATAAAAAAAGGATTATAAAATAGCGGCATTTAACCTTCTAATACTCCTATCGCGTGAGGATCGGAGAAAAAACAAGTGTTGGCCAAGACCTGAGAAGAAAGATAAAAAAGAAGGGATCTATCCCATTATAATATATACCAAACTATATTACTAGTAAGTCGTTTACAACATTACAACATAATTATCAATCAGTAGGTCGAAAATATTTGGGTTTACTGAGGACAAGATGGGAACTGTAACTGGCATTTATTCCTAAACTATGAAAGAAGAAGAATACTTTGAGCGTACCATAACTAAAACTTAGTCTGTCAAACATCTTAGAATTATTCATCGATTCTATTAAAATATTTGCATATTACAATTAGTTTTATTCTCAAAGTTAAACTGTCACAAAAACTTTGTCAGCTCTACAACAGTCTTTTTTTTAAATTCACACCGCCTTTTACCAAACAAATAATTTCTTTCCACCTCCCAGATAAAACGAAAATTGTAGTTATAATAGCCTTAAAATAAACGTAGGAGAAGAAACAAGAATTAATAAAAAGATACTCGATAGGTAAGGTGCTACGTAGTAAATACAAAGGATTCTTATTGGATCTACATTTTTTTCGTGTACACTTGGTTTAGATCACTCTCATATTACTTATGAGGTCTCGCTTGACCAACTATTGTATTCTTCCAAATATATTATATCTATCTAAACTATCCTATAGTATTCGAGGGCTAGGTGTATTTATTTATGTTCTATTCTTCCTTTTCTTTGGAAGGTAGTGTTGTCTAACCGAGAGGTTTTTCGACTTTATTTTTTCTTATTGTTTAAAGGCAAAAAGAGTCGATCATCATTGTTTTACAAAAAAGAAGGAAGTAAATAACATAAAAGACTCCTAACCTTCGAAACCACTAATAACGTCTGGGCCAGAAGAAAAAAAGAGTTGGGCAAGAAAGACGTGCTAATAATTATGAAAGAGAGGAATCTAAGCCAAGACTACATGAAAAAAAGTGTAGTTCAACTATATTTCTTCAGGATTACCGACACCGCACTCACTATATTAACACCCTAAGGGTAGTTATGTATTTAAACAATAATAGAGAACAGTAATTAAAGATACTCTATAAAATTGCAAGATCTTCAATTGTATTGGCGCATAAATTAAAGATCCACACATTATATTCTATCTAAGAATCCACTATATCTCTTTATGCTTTTAATATCGATGTTGACGGGTTATATCCATACCACTATAAAAGTCGACTCGACGCAGAGAAAGCATACTGAATAAAGATCACACATGGAAAAAAAGTTGACCCTGACAGTGTTTTTTACATGTTTCATCCAGGCTTCTAAATAACTTGGTGAAATTAGTGTCAACGTCTTATATCATCACTTCTTGAACATGTTCAACATACGTAATAATTTGTAATGGTTCTTTCTGACAGTAGATATTATAATACTTTTCTTTAGTATTATATTTATTTAAATTAATTATAAATAAAAAAATTATTTATATCATTAAATTTTTTAACAGAACAATAAAAGAAATATTAAATAAAAAAATAAATGTTTTTTTATATTCTTATCTCGGGGTTAGATTTGGGTTTCACAATTACATAAAAATATATTTAAATAATAATCAGTTTATCTCACCATCATTTACAATGTTCTTTTTATATCTTCTTCTTGGTAATTGTTCAATATAATAATTATTCAATATTTTAATAGTTCACTTTTATTAGAGTGTTTTATTTTTCAATTGCATCATATACCTTTAAATATATTAACTTCACTTCAGATCCTCTTACACACACTAGAATAATTTGAAAAATTTCTTCCTCTTTTAAATTGTTATTCTAAATCATATGATTTACTTGTTGTTTTTATCACATGGTTCCCTTGCACCTGCTTACTAAATTTTGTATTCTTCTATTATATAAAAATGTTACAACTGTCCTCCAAAATTTTAATTTTTAAAAAAAATTTATTTATTTATTTATTTTTTTTTTTAAACAAATTACTAAATTTTTATCAGTAACATTTTTCTATAGTCATTGACTATTTTACAAACTTTACATACATCTCCCTTTAATTTGAATTTAAATTTATAAAACTTTTTTTTTTTTTTAATTTACTATCTCCTTATCTGATCTTTCTTTCTCAAAATATCTCTTCAAGCTGGTAATGTGAAACATTCCCTTGATTTTTGTTGGTTTGTCGATATGTGTCAATATATATGTGGTTTTACCCATCTTTTCTGAAATTAAATATGGTCCTGTGTATATCATAAATAATTTTGCCATTTCTCCTTTTATTTGGTGTGAATATCCACTTTCTTTCAACAAAACCTTATCTCCTTTTTCAAACTCTACTAATTTATGTTTGTTATTGTACCTTTTATTTCTTATTAGCCCTTTTTTTCTAATTCTCTGTGATGCTAGTTCAATTTTGATTTCTAAGTTTTCATTATGATTATCCAAAAATTTAAAATTTAAAATGTCATGCCAAAATCTGGGTGCTTTTTGATTCAATTGCAACTCATTTGGTGTATATGCTGTACTTTCGTGTGGTATTTCATTTAAACATTCTATTATTAAAGGTATGAATTTATTCCAAGTCTTGTGGTTTTTATGACAGTATGTCCTAAGACATCGTCCTATCTCTTTATGCACTCGTTCCACCATATTGCTGCTTGGTCTCCTCACAGGCGAGTATATAGGTGTTATGTTTTTCTCATTCAAATACCTTACCCATCTTTGGTTGGTAAACTGTGTCCCATGATCAGACTGTACTCTGTTTACATTCCCAAACTTAGTAATGTAATCCTCTAAACTCTTGATGGCACCCAAGGTTGTCGCTTTTCTTAGTGGGTAAGCTTGTACAAATTTTGAAAAGGTGTCCATAATTACAAAAAGATATTTATTTCCTCCAGTTCCTGTCGGTAGGGGTCCATAAAAATCAATTGAAATCTGGTCATTTGGTCTGTTTGTTCTTACACTTTTCATCTCCCCAAAATTGGTTTGATTTGTTGTCTTACATTTCTGACATAACTCACATACTTTAATCACATTTTTAATTTGTCTATTCATTTTTTTAAAAGTAAAATTTTCCCTTAAAATTTGTATACATTTGGCAATGCCACAATGCATATAGTACTCATGACATGTTGTTATTAGTTTATTTACCAAATTCTGTGGTATTATAATTTTCCAATTATTTTTCTCTTTCCTAAATAGTATTCCTCTTTCTATTTTGTATAAGTTTTCATAATTTTTTATGTTGTCCATGGTTAATTTTATCTCCTCATTCTCCTGTTGTTGAATATCTAAGGCCCTTAAATCTTCTATAAAATTTTGGTCTACAATTCTTTTCAAATAAGCTATTATAATTTTTGGATTTTCTTTTTCTAAATTTCTAATATTTGTATCACATGGATTTCGACTTAATGTATCACTTACTATGTTATCAACTCCCTTACAGTGTTCTATCTCAAAATCATATTCTTGAATTAAAAGAATCCACCTGGACAATCTAGAATTTAGTAGCCTACATTTCTTAATAAATATTAATGCCTGATGGTCTGTAATTATCTTTATTCTATGGCCTAAAATCAATGGTCTTGCTTTCTGTAAACAAAACAAGATGGCTAACATCTCCTTTTCTGTAGTGAAGTAATTTAATTCAGCTCCTTTCAACGTCCTGCTCATAAACATGATAGCTGCTTTCTCTCCGTTGTCTTTAATTTGGTATAAATGACCGCCAATAGCAAAATTACTACTATCCGTTTGCAATATGAATGTTTTGTCTGGGTCAGGGTGGTATAACATCACTGTGTTTAAAAATGCTTCCTTCAATTTGTTAAATGCTGCCTCTTCTATATCTGTCCATTTAAATTTTGTTCGTTTTGAAGTTAAGTGTAGTAATGGTTTAACTAAATCTGAATATTTATCTATGAATTTATTGTAAAAGTTTGCTAGGCCTATAAATCCTTTAACTTGTTTGTGATTCTTAGGTGAAGGAAAATTTCTAATTGCCCTAACCTTTTCATCATCTGCTTCTAAACCTGTTGTCGTTAATTTGAAACCTAAAAATGGAATTTCTTTTCTGCAAAACATTGATTTCTCAAATTTTATTGTCATATTTGATGATTTGAATTTTGTAAATATTATCTCTAAATGTGCTAAATGTTCTTCAAAACTGCTAGACATGCATACTAGGTCGTCGACGTACATCATAGTGAAATCTTCTGTTTCATCATTCATCACACGGTGTAGGCCTCTTATTAGTGCTGCTAACGATGTTGATAATCCATAAGGTGTTACTTTAAATTGGTATATTCTACCTCTATACTGAAATGCTGTGTATTGTCTAGCTTCCTTCTCCAATGGTATCTGCCAAAAACTATTTGTCAAATCTATAGTGCTTAGATATTCTGTTGTTCTTGCCTTACTTAGGATCTCATTAATTCCTCTGTTACACTGGTAGTCAGGTATTATTAATTCATTTATACATCTGGCATCTAAACATAACCTAACCTCATTATTCTTTTTAATTACCACTACTATTGGGTTTATGTATGGGCTATTACTTTCCTCTATTATATCTTGTCTCAACATGTTTTGAATTTCCCTATGGACTGGTTCCTGATATTTCAATGGTATTGGATAACTTTTTTGGAAAAAAGATTTGCTGTTATTAATTTTGATAGTGTGTTCATAACAATTACATCTACCTGGTCGTCTAGAAAATATATTCTTGTATCTGGTTAACATGTCTCCTAACTGTTTCTTTTGCATTGGGTTTATTAGCTCTAATTTTTCTACCTCCGTTCTTATTATATCCTCGGTAATTTGGTTATCTTCATCTGTATTTATTTCATAGTTCTTTATGTCGCCAATTTGTTCATCCCCATTTCGCCACTTATCATAATATTTATATATTTCTAATATGCCATATTCCTCCTGTCCTACTATCTCACTTCTAACTCCATCTTTTATTTCTTCATCCATCTTAATTACCACTTGCCTATTATCATAATTAATTATTATATTATCTTCATTGAAATCTAACTTCATTTTCAGTTCATTTATACTATCCATGCCTATTATTACCTCTCGTAACAAGTCTGGTACTACTAAAAATTGCATTGTACATAATATCTCTCCTATTTGAACATTTAGCATTATAATACTCTCGATCCGCCGACTCTTCTTCCCTGTTGCTGTCACAATACTTACTCCTACTACTGGTAATTCTTCACACCTTCCTAACTTATTCTTATTCTGTATAAACCATTCTTTTTGTATGCATGTAGCATTACTACCTGTATCTATTAAACTCTTTACTTTTATTTCTCCTAACTGTATTTCAACTTCTGGATTATCATTCTTATATTTTTCATTTCCTATGGCTATATTCTCCTCCTTGTCAAATTCTGTCAAAAACTTCTTGTCGCATAATACTGTAGTTATTACAATTTCATTTTTTGGAATAGGCCTATCTTGCTTTACATCCTCTAAAATTAGTTCTTCACTAATAAGTTTTTTTATACATCCTTTCTGTTATATTTTGTTGCACTGGAATATCCTTTATTAACTCTTTATTTGTATTATTATCATGGCCTATAATCTTATGTGATGTTCCAGTGCTTTCTAGTTTAAAGCCTGGGTCGTTGTACACACTACTTCTTGTCTTTGTTCTGGTTCCGCCCTAATCATATTCATTGCCTTAGGTCTATTACTTTCTTGTCCTCTGTGTCCTGCATTACTTTGAAATTGAACTATGTTCTGCCTAGGTGGACTGTTTGGTGTAAATCTGTATGGCATGTTATCATTTCTAGGCCTATACTGTTCTCTGTTACCATTTCCCTGGTATTGTGGTCTATATACATTATTTCTATTGTTAAATGGCCTGAAACTGTTAAAGTTATTGTTATTTCTGAAAGGTTGTATGTTTCCATCTTTATATTGTGGTCTAAATTTGTTTTCATTTTCATTTTGTCTGAAATTTCGCCTTACTTCTTCATTTTTCCGAATTGTGTCATTTCTTTCTTCGATGTCCTCCTCATTTAGAAATCTTTCCATGTCTCTAATTGAAATTATCTTTTGTACACGCCGTGCATCCCTTATTTTGTCATCAAAATGTCTAGCCAGTCTTCGTACTATTTCATCCTCAGATGGTGTTGGTGTTAAATTTCTCATAACTATCACCTTTTCAATAAAATATTCTGCTCTGCTTAGCTTTCCATCTTTTCTATATTTTTCCACTTCTAAACTGTTTCTAATTCCATTTTGTACTTCATCGTTCCAATATTTTTCTAAAAATCTTTCCTGGAAATTTTCCAAGTCTTCTATGTCCTCCCTTGTAATTTGCCACCATCTAGCAGCATTTCCTTCCATAGATATGTCCATTATATCCTTAATGTCCACCTTTTCTCTACCTTCTCTTTCCCTTCTCTCTTGCATCTTCTCTACATATCTCTTCAACTTTCTTATATATTCAATTGGGTTTATTCCCCTTCCATTAAACTTAGGCATTGTAGTCTGAGCGTGGCTTTCATCATTAGTAAAGTATATTATCTGAGTAGTTCTATTTTCCATACTATCTTTCTTATTTAATCTCTCCTCCGTTTCCTTCATTTTCTCTTCCATATTACTAGCTACCTTTTCAAAATTCTGTTTATTAATTTTAACCCTATTATTTAACTCTTCAATATTCTCCTTCTGTTCTTTTAATTCCTCTCCCAACATCTGAAAATTTTCCTCTACTTTCCTTCCAAATTTCTTATGATCTTCTATTATCCTCTCTTGTTTCTCCTCTATCTCTCTCTTAAACTCATCAAATTTATTATCAATCTTTCCCTCTAACTTTTCAAAATTTGTCCTCATTTCATTTTTATTTTCTTCCATTTTTGTTTCCATTCTTGACATTGTTTCCCTCATTACATCAAATTTGTTATCCTTCTCATCCATCTTCTTCATAATTTCTCTCAATAATTTCTCCATACCTGATTCTTCTTTATTCACTGTAACAAATGTAACACCTCCTCTTTCTATTTCTATCTCCCTAACATTTTCTTCTACCTCAGAACATGGTACCCTATCTCTTTCATCCTGTCCTAACCTGTCCTGTCCTGAATATGGGAAACATTCATCAATTTCCTGAACCTCCAATATTTTAACCATTTGTCCTTCCTCCTGTACCATTCCCTTCTTAGGCCTATCCTGTTTCTTTTGATTCTCCAATTCTCTTTTTTTTTGTGTCTCTTTTGGGTTATCCCTTAATTCATAACGTCCTTGCTCTGACATTTTAATTATTTATTTTGTTTAAATTGAAATTTTTTTTTTTTTTTTTTTAATTGAATAAGTTAATATTAAAAAATAATATATATTTAAAATTATTAAATATATATATTATAAAACCTGAAATTGCTTATTGTTTAATTGCACATTTAATCGTGCCCCACGTTGTGGATGCCAATTTATAATACTTTTCTTTAGTATTATATTTATTTAAATTAATTATAAATAAAAAAATTATTTATATCATTAAATTTTTTAACAGAACAATAAAAGAAATATTAAATAAAAAAATAAATGTTTTTTTATATTCTTATCTCGGGGTTAGATTTGGGTTTCACAATTACATAAAAATATATTTAAATAATAATCAGTTTATCTCACCATCATTTACAATGTTCTTTTTTATCTTCTTCTTGGTAATTGTTCAATATAATAATTATTCAATATTTTAATAGTTCACTTTTATTAGAGTGTTTTATTTTTCAATTGCATCATATACCTTTAAATATATTAACTTCACTTCAGATCCTCTTACACACACTAGAATAATTTGAAAAATTTCTTCCTCTTTTAAATTGTTATTCTAAATCATATGATTTACTTGTTGTTTTTATCACATGGTTCCCTTGCACCTGCTTACTAAATTTTGTATTCTTCTATTATATAAAAATGTTACAATATATTTCACTCACTAATCACACAAAACGAATCTAAACATACAGAAAGAAAAAAAAATATTCCAAATCTGCGACAAACACACCTACTTCAAAATATATTCATTATACGTATTTTGTAAACTTAACCTAGTAAAATTTTCTACAACTAAAATTTGATTATAAAAAAATAAAAATCTAAATAACAAATACAGGATTCCTGTTCGGAACGTATTTAAAATCATAAATATATTATTCTTCAATATACAATAATAAACATGAATATAAATATATACTTATACTGGATATATAAATGTATCGAGGTTACACATACACTACAAATAAATAATGGTAAAAAATAAATTTAAAAAAAACACATAGTTTACATCAATAATATCTTTTCTAGTTCAGTCTGGAAATAAAGTGCTCTTACAGACAGTAAAACCATTATTACTCCTCATTCAGTGTGCTGAAGTTAAAAGTGTTTTCGTGTTGTCGTTGTCTCTCATCTCTCAAGTTTCTTTGTAAAATTCCATTGTATATATATTTACCACACCCACTTTACCACTAATCCATAATCTTTTTAGAACCTAGATATTATTTACATGAAAGTTAAAAACTACAAAACCAAGATCAAAACGATAATTAATCGCATTTATAAAAGTAATATATTTTCCCGTCATTATCGGCGTACAAAAAAAAGATGATAAAAACGTAAATAAAGACCCTTAGCCTTTGAATACTCTAATAGCATCAGGGTTGTTAAAAGATTAATAGCTGGTCAAGTGAGACCTGATAGGAAAGATGAAAGAGAGAAATCTAATCTAATACAACATAAAAAAATATGTAGATCTAGCTGAAGTCTCTCAGAATTGCCAGGCCCGTACTAACTATAAGACAAGTGTGCCCCTGAGTGCAGGAATTATTACAAGACTTTGAAGATAAACATGCAATATACAGAATGTTTCATAAATCATACCTACGTCCAAAAAATGTTGTATATCTATGGACTATTATGGCGACGAATATCTTATTTGACTGGTAGTAGTAGAGGTGGTCATTTAATAAAATCATAGAATAATTGGTAATTCGTTGCTCTACAGATATCATAATCTTCAACAGCATTCAATAGTCGAGTGAAACTAATATTGAGATACCTAAATACCTATATATTACTAATATTGAGATACCTTTAGAGTTATCTTTAGTGAGAGATACCTAAAACGTATTCAGTAATGCTTACAAAAGTAAATAAGTGATGATGGATTTGAAGTAAGTTGGTGTTGCAAAGGACGAAGGATCAAACAAAACAAAATGTACTCCAGATTGTTCAAAGCTTATACAGTTAAATTTCTGCCTAGTGAGTCTATGTGAGTGGGAATTGTTGATAAAAATATAAGGTGATATAAGGTTGTTACTGTGATGTATAAATAACAAACATTTTATTTTAAAATAATAATATGTAATCATAACAAAAAAAAACATACTTTAAATAAAATTAGATTTCTGACTAAGATTTATTTTTCTCTGTTTAAAAAAATAATTTTTTTTTTTTTAATTTGGCTAATTCACAGAGTCAAATCAACTCTATTTATAACACAAACTAAATAAACTTTTGTATCTATTGTAACAGTTTCGTAACAATTCTAACAATTGTTTTCTTATTTTATAAATATATTTAATGCCTAAGCTGACATTTCCTCGAAATATTATTCATCCATTTTTAACTCATCTCATTACTTTTACGTATATATATGAGGAGGTATAAACTTCTACAAAGGAATATAATTTGAAAATAAAAATACAATTTTTCACAAACAATACTTTATTAAATTCAAACGCGTTTCTACTACCATCTCGCCATTTTCAGTGACGCAAGAGCTACAATAAACTATAACTGTAACTTAATATGCATAGTACTAAAGATGTAAGAATTGTCGTTGAACCGCGTTTGAATTAATAAACGTATATTTTAGGGAACTTGTGTTCATAGTTCCTTTAAAAAAATGTATCATATCTGAAGAAGACATCCGGGCGGCAGTGACATCAGACTCAGATGAAGACTATCTCTTAGAAGAACAATATGGGGATGTGAACTTGTATTTCATAAAGAGGATGAAAGTCAAAGAAATCGGACCACCAAACGCGTGGGAGAGTAAAGCTCCTTCAAATCAGATCAGAGTTCCAGCTCGTAATATTATTCGAACCAGGTTACCTGGCATAAGAGGCTAGGCTCTTAGGAAACAACCCTTCAAAGACCGACGTTTGGAAATTGTTCTTTGACGAAGAAATAATGATAATCATTATTGATATTATTAACGTAAAGCTGGAAAGCGTAAGGAAAAAATTAGGTGAGAACACAAACAAAAGTAATAAATTACAGAAACACCTGTATTGAGGAAATGAATGAATTACCTAACCTAACCTAAGACCTAAAGATAAGAAAATATCGTCCATGTTCACTAAAGATTCTTGCAGCCGGCCAATATTTTCCGCCATAATGTCAGTAAAATGTTATGAGATTTTAATATCTTGTCTAAGATTTGACGATGCAAACACAAGGAATGAACGCCAGCTAACTGACAAAGCTGCACCGATCTCTGAGCTTTTTGAAAAGTTCTAATCGAACTGTCTACATGTCTACTGCGTGTCTTCCGAGTTGACAGTTATGAAATGTTGATCCCCCTTATAGGAAGATGCATTTTCAAGGTGTTTATGCCTAAGAAACCTAAAAAATTTGGGATCAAGGTTATATGCTTGGCCTTAAACATAACTAGACCAATACACTTACTCAATTTGCCGTTATTAAAATTTAGAGGACTGTCTTTATTTGGTGTTCTTTTCTTCCTTTTTTCTATAAGGCAATGATGACCGAGAGGTTTTTCGCATTTAAAGAACCTTAAAAAGAGGAAGAAAAGAACGTCAAATAAAGACAGTCTAATATAGTTAGGGTCATAAAAGAATAAAAGTTGGTTAAAGAGACCTGTAATGAATGAATAAAGATCTAACACAAGACTACATGAAAATAGGTTAGATCCACCAAGGATTGACACGCCTGTACTGACAATACGTGAGTTCCTAAGGTTATTAAAGGTTGAAAAAATTTTACTGCGTTTAATGAATATTAAACAAATTACAGATAAGAAAACAATTATTCACTATCACTGTTTACTCATTCCAATTTAATTGAAGTAGTTTTCTAAGTAAACTTTATTACCCTTTGTTTTCAAAGTTTTTTTTTTTTTTTTAATTCCGAAAATTTGGCTTATATATTTTTTTTCTCTCCATTGTGGCATATTAAACCACTATTCAACAGAACTATGTTACAGCACTAAAAGTTTTTCATTTAAACACTTCAAATTTTGTCCGCCATTTCACTAGAAACACAAGCAGCGTTTAAATAAAGTTTTATATTCAACGACTTGCATTAAACTTTTCTGTAATATTCTTTAACTGTGGGTCGTTTATTTTCAGTTTAATGTTGCATACTAAGAGATTCCAAAGTCGGTCAAGTCATGAAACATTGTTTACGTTTGAGAGAAAGAGCAGATGTCTCCTGTTTTAAAGAGGACATAAACTAACTCTATACTATGTGCAAAAGATCAAATTAAAGTTTAAGGTGTTAATTTAAGCACATATTAACTAAGCGCACACAAAACTCAAACTCCAAATTTAGTGACAATATAAGGTTAAGGAAATATAATAAAATGTTATTATTTCTGAAACGACTTATCATATTGCTGCTTGAAAATAGTTTTGACTTTTGTATCGTCTTGCTTATAAATAAAACGGTTACATTTAAAATTGTATGCATGTTGTTCTATGTCTTTAATATTTTTTATGAACACAGTATAACCATCATCTAAATTTTAAAATCATATATAACAATTTAGTATAACTATTTAAAATTTGATATGAGCTAACAAAACACTTTTTTGGTTAACATGATTATTATTGACATTTTTTTAAACTATATTTATTTCAGTGCTTATGTTGTCATTTTGAGATTACTACTATGTTGAGCGAAGAAAATACAGGACAAAACTATATGGATATTGTTATATGGATAACTATACTGTTATTCGTACAATAAAAGATATTTAGGTATAATACTGTACTCAGAAAAAAGCACATAAAATTTAAATTTATGCACATACCGGTACTGTAATTATTCCACGATTTTCTCCCTTTATAGACAAAGCAATTTTATCTACCAAGATATTAACAAATATATTTGTTTTCATTTGATTTTACCAAATAAAACATTAATTAAATAAATGTGTACATTATGTAAAAAAACATTGTATGTATTTTTAACATGTAAACTTACCTGCATTTAAAAGTTTAAATAATGTTAACCATCATAATCATGTTTAATATAATCATTTCTAATATTACAATTTACATTTAAATTTGAAAAAAAAGCATAGAGCGTATTGAAAGTGTCTTTCTATTAAATTTTGTTTTCATGCTCTAAAAGCCTCTATTACGACTTTGGCCCTTTAAGAATATTAATGGTCGAAGTGGGCAGGGACCAGCTTTATTTTGTGCATTTCTTTCGTAATAAAATTTCACTAATTTCAAATATTTTTATAAAACCGTAAAACATATTCATACAATTTTTTTTAATACGTTTGGTGCAGTGGTCGAATCGTTAATTAAATATATCTGTAAATGAATAGTTAAGGTCTTCAATTTCGAATATAGTAGTCAAAATGTTACTGAGATAAACATAAAAATTATTCTCCAAAAGATAAAAATAATAACGTCAAAAACCTTTAAATAAAAAAAATTAATATTCCAGGTGTAGTGATGATAACCCGGTGTTATTCATTTTGGTAAAAAGAGGAATTTCATGAATGGTAGAACAAGATCGATAAGCAGAACACAAGTTGAAATGTTTTCGGCCGATTCTAAAGTCGTTTAGAGGAAAAATGTCTTACATGTAATCAATACAATGACCAAAAAAACTAATGTCCTGGATTTTTAAATTCTGCCACTTCTTTTACAGTTATGTAAAATTTATAGATATGTAAAAAGAGTACTCTCGGGTTTCATTTTGTATTGTCAATCAAAACAAAATGGCGGAACGACAAATAGAACATTAATATTCTGGATAGAACTACTACCTCGCACAATGCAATGTAATTAAAATGTCCATTGGCATCTGTTGAATCTCGATCAGCTGTTGTTTTGATAATACACAACAATGAAGCAATTTGGTAGTTGTGTTCAATCAGTTTATGTGTGATATCTAAACTCGAACAATGAATTTTTCAATTGACCAAAAAGTGAAATGATGTTTTTGGATAATTGTTTTTGAACATGAATATGAATTGATTAGGATGTTTTCAAAGAACCTACCCAAATATGGTTCCTACATCAAGAAAATCAATTCATTAATAGTGAACTGTGCTAGTAGAAAATAGAGAGCTTGCATCCGCTACTGAGATAGCAAAACCGTCAGTTCAAAGGTATGCGAAGAAAAACAACAACAAAATAATAAAACACATTTAGTTCACAGACTGCTGGAAGATGACCCAGACAGGCGAGTAGAATTTTGTTCGAGAATAATTTAAAATCTTGACGAAGATGACGAGTAGTATGAACAAATTGTATTCTCAGATGAAGCTATATTCATCTGAGAACAAGATATGTAAACAAACCATTGTAATTATTAGACCACACAAAATCCACAAATCTTACACGACGAGGGCTTGAAATCAAAAGGTATAACTTAAACTATAGTATTTATATAATGATAAATCAAAAGGTTCGAACTGCTGTAAGCAAGGATGTTTTTTAAAAAGTATGACATATTCCATCAGACAATGACAATATTACATTAATATTAACTCATCATATAGTTTCTCACCCTTACATCATATAGATCCATTTAACTGCTGAGTTTATTTTTAAAAGAAAATATTGTAATTGAGTTTCCAATTATCATTTAAGACCAATAACAATTACCTTGAACTAATTGTAAAGGAAATTACGTAGACCAACAGGCGTCTTCCAACCACAATTACATCCACAGAAACACCAAACTTGAAATTGTTCACACAGCGAGTAAGTGTAGGCACATGAAAAATTTATTACCTTTAGGAGTTGAATGATATATTAACTTGGGAGTTGAATGATATAACGGTATGTTACGTATTTAACTTATGTTCTGTCATAATATAGAAATCTAATAAATCCATTAACTACAGATCCATCAGCTGAAGTCCAAAGTAATGTGTAACATCCAAACTGAAGTCTAGCAATCTCCCCACCGCTACTCGACCATTGAGTCAAAGTCTTCACCCTACTCTTCTAAACTTGCAACCGAACTTAAAACAGTCTTATTATTTCAGTTTCATTTAATATGGTAAATGTGTATTAAGTTAACAAATTTAGGATACACCCAGTACATAGACCTAATTTCTAAAGAAGAAGAAGACAGTACGTCAATCAAAAACTATTGAATCAAAAACTGTGGGAGAATACCCAAATACTCGTAATTATTTAAAGTTTAATAAAAAAATTACAATAAACACGATTTTATTGTGCTTATGTAAAGGAAAGGGAACAAATTATCTAAAACGTTAACAGCTAATTTTGATATGTAATTAACCCAATTTGGGTATGTGTTATAGTTCATGAAGATGACTTATATTTTAAATTGTAAATACAATATATACTTTGCTCCAGAATTAAATACTAGTTAATTGCTTACGCATGAAGAAATGTAAGCACAATCTCGTTATTTTAAGGTTATTCATTTACAATCGGACGTTGAAGAACTTGATGGAATAAAACTAAATAATACTTACTAAAATTATTATATTTTAGTTACTAGTCTTGAAAAACCGATTAATGGAATTACCAGTTATTATTGTCAATTTCACCACAGTGTTTATTCAACTACAAATTGACATAATTCAAAGTAATTACATATTTCACAGAGACTCGATTCTAGCACCGAGAGATATAGAGAGGTTGTCCTAATTCAATCTTCCACCGAACGTATGACTAAAGTAATAACCATGTTTGTTATGTAAATCGTGTCCAGTGTCTGTGATTTATATGCAGGGCATGTTACTTAGAAAGATAACCCTTATATTTCCTCGTTGTCATAAATTTGTAGAGCAATAACTTAAGTACGACTAAATATGCATCTGATTTATATTGAAATAGGACACTGGTGCAAGTAGCTAGTAGCCAAACAACAGAATAAATTGTAACTTTTTTACAATTTAAGCAGATTCAAAATTATGATTAACCAAGAAATTCTAAACATGTATTAAAAATTTAGTATATTTAATTTAATTAGAAGTAAAGATCAAAGGAAGATAAACATTCATATAATTTGTAGGTAAAAACAATGATAAATATAATTTAACGTGAGTATCTATCCGTCTGTCTGTCTCTAAGTCGCAATCAATCTACACAGACTATATATCTCAAACCATGCATTTATTTTCAATGTATTGTCACACTTATACTAAAAATATAACGATAACAAAAATAATTAACTTTTGGTAGTTAAGGGGCAAAAGTTTCAGGATTTTTTTCTTAATTATTGTGTGTGAGATATCAAATAAAACTAACAGTTATTCAGTATGTCATATCTAAGGGTATTTATATTTTTTGAATGAGTCATTAAATGCAGTGAAACGTGAAATAAATAAATTAGTGATATTTTCACTGAAGAGTTTGCAGTTGTCATGTGGCCGCTTTGCCGGCTATTAGATGCCTTCGCGGTTTATTAAATTTTCTACCGCACACCTAAAAAACACCATGTAAATGTTTCGTTATAAAAGAAAGTTTTTAGCAACAATAAATAACTCATAATTTTAGTTATAGAGATTTAATTATGTTATAGTTACGACAAAATCAAAACATTTATATAAACATTATTGTTTATAATTTTAAAATAAAAACCTTTATAATTTATGTGATAATATTAGGTTTACAACGCTCTAGTATCGGAGGTTGTTAACACAGGAGATTGTAACGGATTTTATTTTATGCAGATGATAAACTACACAACATGGACTAATATAAACCAAGCTATATAAAACACAGCATTTCAAACAATACAATGTTTAACTGGCACAATTTTTTTTTTCCGTCTCATAATTGACAATGAATTAGTAAAACCGAGATTATTTATTAAAATTGATTAGCATAAATTTGTACAGTATTACTTTACTTTATTCTTTTGTTATACAAATTAATAGTGATCGATACATTACATTATTATAAAACAAATATATCTTGATATTTAAGGTATTTAGTTACAGTTTACAATAGGGATATCATCAGTTATTTATATGAAAGTTTGCGCTTAATTGTTCATAAACCTTAACAAATATGTTAAAATTATGAACATCGGATAATTCTGTTTACAATTTAAAAAAATATATATATAATAACTGTTATTAGGATTTACACATTGTAAAAAATCTGGAATAAAAACTTACAAGTTGACTGTATAATAAATAATTTAACAAAAGAAACAAAGGTAAATTCGTAAAACAAATAATCTGAACACAGGACATGTAAAAGACTCACGCTTTATTGAGCATAACATTTTGCCTACGAAAAGTCTACACAACACGGTAATTAAATGTAATTCTTTTCTTCTAGTTTAAAGCTGTTCATAATATAAACTCGTTCATAATATATAAAAAAAAAGCCTGGTATAAAAAAGGATGAAAATCATGAAATAAAGGCCTTAGAATATTCTAATAGCGTATGGGTCGGAAAATTACGATAGTTGGCCAAGAGAGTCCTGAAACCAAAATAAAAGAAATGGATTTAACCCAAGACTACATTAAAAAAAAGTGTAGATCCGAGCTAGAATCTCTCGGGAATGCCAATACACACTATAGTATTGAGAAAATTTAAATGTCAAAAGCTTCCCTGGCTAATTATTGCGTAAAATAGTTCACCACACACTAAGCAATATTTTGTTTTAAACATTTATTTATGTAAATTGTAACATAAACATTGTCGTTTAATAATAGCAAGGAATGATTCTACAAAATAAACTTTTTTTTAAATTCTTATTTTTTGTTTTGTACTCAATATTTGTTCTGAAGTCTATTTTCCCTTTACGAAGTCTAAATAAATAAATACATTTCACTTTTACCATAGCTCATTCATTTTTATTGTTTACGTTCTACCCCGGCTTGACTGCTAAGGAAATCGTTTTATTTTTATTAGTGGGTTTTATATGTCAAAATTTGTTACTTTATTTATAAATATAAAATGTGTCTGCAAGATAAAAACATATTAAAACCCGAAGGAGCATTTTTCATCAACTGTGAAACAATGTTTCATTGTTTCACTAGAGAGCTTGTGGGTAACAAATTATAAATGTGTATTGACTGCCATTTAATTTGAACACATACACAGACATCACCTGTTCACACTATAACACAAAACTGAAAACATAACACACAAACAATTGTGCTCAATGAATTCATTTGGGAAAACAATAAGTAATTGAAAGAAAATATTAAATACGATGTAATAAAAATGAGTTTCAACAAGTTCTTTCACAAAAACCGTCTTAAGCAACCGTCTTAAGCAACTTAACGAAAAAAACATTTTTATTTAATTGGATAATTTCCCGACATTTATTCTTAAAAGAATCCCAATTCTATTTATTTTAACCTCAAATAAAAACCACATAAATAAGATTAACAATTAATTAAAGGGCGATAACGATCTTTTATTTAATTTACCTAAGGATTTATTGCGTCAATCGTGTATTTCTTTACTATAGTGCCGATTTTAATGATCGAAGTGTCAAATTAAACAGTGTTACTTGCAGATTTATGTAAAATTAATCCTTTTTATGGAACACTTATTTTCCAATAAATTTATCATTTAACACGTTTCACGACAATTTGAAACAGACATTAAATATTTTGAAATACGTTTTACGTTGTTGTTTGAGAATTTATAATAACTGTTTCGACCTATATTTAACGTATATTCTTAGGTACTAACTCGTACTTTATTTGTGCGGATCGACATTGTTTTGTGACTAATTTATATTATTGTCTGGCAAAATTAAACTGTTTAAATTCTCAAATTAATTTTATTTTTAAGTTAACTTGTATTTATACAGGGTTTAGTTTATTTGTGGGGATTTAAGTTATTTTGTGACTGATTGCTTATAGGTCATTTAACAAATGGTTTATATGGCTTATTGATAATGTGTGACAATTGGGTCTGAATTTTTTATCCCGCAAAAGTTAACGACTTAACTGCATACACTATATAGAGCTTACTTTATCTGTCATTTGTTGCTTCCATCACGCAAAATTTACCAGTGATGGATATAGGGCTTATTGTTATTGCGTGAGAATTTCATAGGAGCTACGATGTTGGAAAATGTCAATGATAGAAATCGAAGGGCACTTAATCATGAAGTAAACAAACAGTTTCAACTTTTTTATTCCAATATGAACCTCAGACCTCGTATTATATTAAAATTGTACGTTCATTTAATATTAGCAATCCGTATTTTATAAATAATGATTGAACTTGACTTATGAGATGGTATACTTAATAGAATAAAACTTGAGTTATAGGTACAGTTATCGTTAAACTTCAGTTATAGTTGTTATTTTAGCTCATGCATTACTGAAGAAGGCAAAATTGACGTTGAAACGCGTATGGATAACTAAACGTATTATTATGAGAAACTGTATACAAGTTTTATTTTGTCGATCCATATATTGATGTCGTGATTGTTCTAATGAATGTAGACAATGCAGTGCTTTGATGTTTCATTGTGTTAATAAAATATGAATACATATTTGGCGACATAACCAGACAAATGCAGTCATTCAAAGATGTTAAATTCTTAACTGTTAGACTAGTCAACTAAAAATTGTATCTTAAGGAGATAATTGTTGAACATATATATAAATTTTATTTGTAGTATAAAATTTCTCTTTGAGTATTGTACAAAATGTTATAAACAATAAACTTATTCAAGGAAAAGCATCGTATATAGTAACTGAACTTTGTTGTATTACTATATAAATATTGAATTTAAAACAATTAAATGACAAATAATGCAAAAATAACTGTTTCCTATATTTTAGTGGTTAGTGTAAATTAAAACAAATTTGCGAAATCATTTGTGTAAACTATTGTGATACTTTAAAACATATAATTAAATTTATTTCCCAATATCAATACACGCATACCTGTATTTGACTATAACAAATTAACTCAAAGAACAACAAAACATATTACATTTTATACATAGTGCAATACTAATATTAAAATGTAATGTATTGAAGTAAACATTTCGCAGAAATAGAGAAAAATAATTAAATCCAGAATTTGTGTGTGCTTCTCAGTTTATACGCAATCTCTCACACATACAACCACAAAACTCTCCCTCACTTTAAACCATCTCTCTCACAAATGACGGACATTCTAAAAGCCAACTGTGTATGTTTTTTCTGAAGTGTATTTATTAATAAATATATATTGTAACCTGTAGCCGTATGTGGAAGGTAATTTGTTAGTCATCGGCTGTATTGGACTGTAACCAAGTAGGTATGATTTAGTTACAAGAAGTGCATGCCAAGTTTATTGACTTTAGTCTCGCCCTTATATGGTATGCACAATGGGGTGAGACTCTACTTACATTGTTGAGTTACTATTGATACACAAATATATTTTCCGTAGATATTACTGTGATGACCAATTCTACATTATAAACAGTCAAAAGAAGAATTAGCTATTCATTCAAGATTTTGTTTGCTATTGTTTCTATTGCATGATATCTGTTATGCCTTCAAGAAATCCAAATAAATAAAAACTCCTCACGTTCCCCAAACCTCGTTCGTTTTTATCGTTTATATTATGGTTCTACCCCGGCTTGGTTGTAAGTGTTGATATATGTAAGTACATTTTTTAAAATCCAAAATGGTTACTTTAAATGTAAATATTAAATTATGAATTTTTTTAGAATAACTATTCACCTACACACTATAAAGTACGAGTATATTTTTTTGATGGGGTTTTAAGGCGAAAAACCATTGCGGTCATTAGCGTCTTCACAACATTGAGCCTGAATGTACTTTTACATGTATACATGAATTGACCTTTATACATACAAAGACAAAACAATACAATGACAAAGCAATTTTAAGAACAATAACAGGCCAAATACAGATTAACAAACAAACAAAATTAAACAACATAACATGTTAGAAGGCTGTAAAACGGCCCTGAACCGAGTTAACAATTATAAAATAAAAAACTAAACATAATATTACAGAGAATGACTGCAGTAATTGACGATTTTATCAAAAATATTCAGACGAAGCATAAAGGACAATACGCGATCAAGGATCTGAGCATTATCCCCCAACATCCTGAATGGAATTAGGTAGGGCAAATTTCGTCGCACACCTCTTAACGCAACACATTCATTGAGGATGTGCTTTATTGACAACAAACCTTGACAAAATGGGCATTGTGGCGGATTCCCCTGTTCCATCAGAAATCTATGAATAATCATGGAATGACCGAAACGAACACGGGTAACCACCGCTTAAACTCGACACGTATGGATGAATTCCACGGACGGACAGTATCTTTAAATTTCCTCAGCTTATTGGACTCTGTATTATTTGTCCACTCGTTTTCCCATTTCTTACGCAAATTAATTTTAACTGTCGATACAGTCAGATACAATATTACGATGTGTGATTGGTATCTGACTTGTAGCTTCCTTTGTCGCTTAAGCAGCTTTTGTGTTTCCAGAAATTCCGCAATGCCCAGGTACCCGCAAAATTATACTCCGACGTCCCGTAGCTGAAGTCTGTGTATGGACCACAGAATATCTTCAACCAAGGGATTCTTAGATTACGTATACTGGATAGCCTGTAAAGCACTTTTGGAATTGGAATCAAAAGATAGTGACGGAAACCAGATGGAACGGGAATTAAGGCCTCTCAAAATAGCAAATATTTCGGAAGAAAATACACTATAAGCACGGGCTACGTCTAGCCACGATTCTAAAACTAGCAATTCGTTAAAATTTAAAACATATGAAACAAAGTTATAATAAACGTGAAAAGTTTTAGAATAATAAGGAATATGTGAGCATGATCTTTGTTCATAAAGTAGTTCATAAAGTTGGTAAACAAAGGCACATTTGAGGATAAGAACCCATAACGCTATATAAATCCAAATTTATCATTAATGATGCATATTTGAGAAGATTGGATCTAGAATCTTGTCAACTAGCAATAACATGATGAAGATGAGGAGGTACATAGCTAACATGTATACTTTGTATAATTATTTATTATATTATCTGAAGACGCCCTGTTCGACTTAAACGTTTTATAAGAAAATAACAAGAATTGTGAACTAAAATTACAAAACCCGTTTATAATTCAACGGCGACCTTGATCTCTCAACAGGTTTCAACTTTTAACTCTATTAAAAGAGGAACATTGTATCATGTCTGTGTAATTAAAACAGCTCTTTAAATATAATTGACTCTTTATAATTGTTATAATGTGATATGTTATACATTTTATGACGTTTACACCTTGAATTTTCAAGAAAGTTTAATAATAACAAATTCTGTACGTCCTCCGACAGAGTTAAATAGCTTCAAAATGATCTCGCTAAAAAAAAATATTTTTCAAGAACCTCATTTATCAAATGTAATTGGATTGGTAACATGGCGCCACTTCAGATTGAAATTACTAAAACGTGGAATTGTTTATTATTTTAGTCCATGGAAATTAATATTGAATAAAAGAGTACACAAACACAAACAAAATAATTTTTTTAAAGCAATATGTAATGTCGAACCATATTTACATATATTTAACTATACACCGACACTAAATATTGTCTAATAGGTATTTATTTGTATTGAGAAGAACATTTTCTTAAACATAAATGTGTACCTTCTGCAATAGCAATACAAAAAACTAAACAGATGTAATATATTAATATAAGCTTTGTTACTTTATAATATAATATAATATAATATATCCTTTTAAGAAATTGGGCTAAATTGTATAGGAGTGCATAGTAAAACGTGGAAGAGCTAATTCTTCTCCTGATCAACTGACACTTTACAGCCTTTACTCAGCGCTTTATGAATAAATATGGCTTTGACAAGAAAACAAACAAACAAAAGAATGGAACCGTTATTTTCACCGCACGTGGGGGTGGGTGTATGGCAAATCCGAGAACCTAGCTGAATCATCCCTAAGATAAACCACCCCTGTAACAAGTTGTTTTGTTAGTATAACTTGAAGTAATTAACAGATTACTCTATTGTTAAATCAATAGTTATTATTGGCATAACAGAATGTGTTTTCCCATTGTTTTTTTTTACTAACTACTGTATTATATTATTATTTACCATCTTTTCTTCATGTAGTCTTTGGTTAGATCTCTCGTTTTTTCTCTTACCTATCAGATCTCTTTTGACTTTTCCGACTCTGATACTATTAGAGTATTCGAGGGCTAGGGGTCTTTATTTTATGGCTCTTTTTTTAAGTCGATGATGGCCGAAAGGTTTTTCGCCTTTAAACAACAAGGGGGTTTATATTTTGTTTGTGTTTGTGTACTCTTTTATTCAATATTAATTTTCATGAACTAAAATAATAAACAATTCCGAGTTTAAGTACTTCTAATCTGAAGGGGCGCCAGACAATTCTTCACCAATCCAATTACATTTGATAAATACGTTCTTGAAAAATTATTTTTTTTTTAGCGAGATTATTTTTGAAGCTTTTAACTCTCTCGGGGTGCGTACAGAATTTGTTATTATTAAACTTTCTTAAAAATTCAAGGTATAGGCTTAGTAAACATCAAAAACTGCGTAACATATCACTTTATAACAATTATAAAGAGTCAATTATATTTAAAGAGCTATTCTAAAATTACACAGACATGATACCATGTTCCTCATTTAATAGAGTTAAAAGTTGAAACTTATTGAGAGATCAAGGTCGCTGGTGAATTATAAACGGGTTTTGTAAATTTAATTCACAATTCTTGTTATTTTATTGTAAAACGTTTAAGTCGAACAGGGCGTCTTCAGATAATAATATATAATAAATAATTATACAAAGTATACATGTTAGCTATGTACCTCCTCATCTTCGTCATGTTGCTAGTTGACAAGATTCTATTAGATCCAATTTTCTCAAACATACATAATTAATGATAAATTTGCCTTTATATAGCGTTATGGGTTCTTCTCCTCAAAATGTGTCCTTGTTTACCAACTTGGAGCTACTTTATGAACAAAGATCATGCTCACATATTCCTTATTATTCACAAACGTTCCATGAAACTTTATTTCAATGAATTGCTAATTTTAGAATCGTGGGTAAACGTAGCCCGTTAGTGATGGGCAAAACGGGTCATTTCAAAGATTCGAATCATTTGGATTCGTTCATTAAAAGAACCCGTTCAAAAGACCCGTTCATTCGGATCCGGGTCCTTTATATTTATAGTTATACACAAGACATGAGCATATCCTTTTCCATTTTAAAATTTATTTTCTATCTTCTTTATTTTATATTCTTTCTGTATAGAAATCACAAATAGAAAATGTGTTTTGTTTAGATAAAAGAGGGGGGAAATGTACTGTTTAATTATTTTATCTAAATTATTTAAAACTATTATAAATTATTTACATAAAATAAGGATAAAAGAACATACTGAATTTCATTTACAAAAGATACCTTTGATCGTGATATAAAAGATTGAAATGACCGACTAGTGATCCGAGATACGAAAGACTGAAATGACCCGGATCCAAAGGAACGATGAACGAAACTAAGCTGACTGATCCGAATCAGTGACGTAATAACAACGTTTGGTTCAATATCCAGTAAACAGGAAAGAGGAAAGTAGATGTCAGTCAAAGCGCGGGATTAATTTTACTTGGCCTAGGTTACAGTAAAAAGTATGAAGGCGGGGTGAGGAAGGAAGGGGTGTTTCCTGTTTTCTGTTTACTCATTAAATTATTTCCCATGAGCTGTACTTAATTCCTACATACTTTCGATATTGTTTTATTATTAAAAACTTGGAACAATATTGTATTCATAGTTAGTATAAGTTTTTGTGTTTATTATGTCTTTTGTATTTTGTTTTTAATAATTAATTATCTAGTGATTTTAAAATGGATTCTCGAAAACGTAGTAATATTTGGAACAATTTTACGGAGGTAACGACTGGTAAGGGAGATATGTGGTTTATGTTTAATTTAAACTTAATATCTTTTTGTGGATGATCAACTGGTAACTTATCTAGACACTTAAAACGAAAACATCCCGGTGTTAAGATTTCTAGACAAGAAGTCCTTAAGAAAAGACTAAATATTGATGAAATTTCAACCAATGCTGACGATACTCATTATACAGCCATCATTTCCGATATAGATATTTCTGCACCAAGTACTTCATCAACAAGCGTCATTGATTCTGGCCCTGGCCAAACAAATCCACCACACACTGCATTACCTTGTTTTACTAATCCATCAAGTAGCTCTACAAAATGTAATCAACCAAGAATTACTAATTTTATCACTAAACCTCTACCCCTAAATAAAAGTAAAATATTGGACGAACAACTTGTAAAAATGATTGTTAAGGAGTACCAACCCATTTCTATAGTTAGTTGAAGACGCGGAGTTCAAAAAATTTGTTTATCTGCTCAATCCCGGATACAATCTCCCGAGTAGGAAAACTATATCAACCAGTATTATTCCTAAATTATATATAAAAATATCAGATGATATCCGCACAATATTACAAGGAGTATCTGCATTATGCGTAACTACAGACGGGTGGACATCAATTAATAACCAGAGTTATTTGTGGCAATAACTGCCCATTTTATCGACAGGGAGTGTAACTTGCGCGCTATTTTATTGGACTGCTTTGAATTTGGTGAGAGTCACACGGCTGAAAATCTGTCCAATGAAATCAAGCGTGTCTTAAAAAAATGGGGTGTAGAAAAAAAAGTGGTTGCTGTTGTAAGTGAAAACGCTGCTAACATTAAAGCTGTTATTCAAAAATGTGACTTTTGGCACATTTCATGTTTTGCCCATACTATTAATTTAATAGTCCAAGCAGGTATACTAGAAATTAAAGACATCCAAACAAAAGCTAAAGCCATAGTGGAATATTTTAAAAGAAGTGCCACAGCTTCTGCAAAATTAAAAAACACTCAGTTGCAAATGGGTTGTAAGGACCTCAAACTAAAACAAGAAGTCCCAACGAGGTGGAATTCGTCATTAGATATGTTTTTAAGATCTAATAACTAGCCAAAGAACCAGTTATTTCTATATTGGCGTTAGTGAATTCTTCACTAGAAGGAATCACTGAGCATGAGTGGTTAATAATTGAGCAAGCCTGTAAACTACTTCAAATTTTTGAAGAAATAACAGTGGAGATGAGTAGCCAAGAAAATGTAACAGTTTCAAAAGTTATATTATTAAGTAGTGCTATGTTGCGACATACGAGTAAAATTAAGCGAGATAATTTATTGCCGAAAATTGACAACATGTGCGACAAAATCACTGAACAATTGAATTCAAGATTTAAAGATGTTGATAACAACCACTTTCTTTATGAAAGTACACTACTTGATCCTCGTTTTAAAAAAGAAGGTTTTAAAGATGACAGCTCCTTCCAAAAGGCGTATGAAAATGTTTCGAATAAAGCAAGAAAAATACGGATAACTGGACAACCTCAGCAATCTGAAGTTAACTCTCCAACACTAGAAATTACTGCACCATCAGAAACACCAACATCAACAGCGTGGGAAGACTTTGACACTAAAATAGGCCATATTTTCAACAGTGAAAACCAAACAGCCGCTGCTATTATAGAACTTGACAAGTATTTAACTGAACCAATAATTCGAAGAACTGAAAACCCTCTTATCTGGCGGAAAGAATGGCGAGCTATCTATCCTCGATTATTTGAAATTGTCAAAAGAAGATTGTGCATACCATCAACATCTACCCGGTGTGAAAGAATATTTTCAAAAACTGGTCAGCTAATATCCGAAAGGCGCAATAGACTGTCTTCCAAAAATGTATCTAAAATCATATTTTTACACGTGAATATGTAATATATTTATTTCCTCAAATGTATTTGATTACAAGGTATTTAACTTATTTGGTAAAAGACTACATATAATTTGAAACTTTTCTTTTTTAAGGTTAATTAGTGTATTATAGAATAATAACAATTACGTATTCGAAATGAGTGATCCATGTTAAATTTTAGCTGTTATTTTCAATTATTTTAAGCAATATTTTAAATTTTCTAATGTTACAACTTTTTCCAACCAATATTATTTCTTTTTTAAGCAAATTACACCTTACCTTACTTTTCTGCATTGCATTGCTCTTAGTTTTAAGTTTGTGTTATCATTTCTTAGGCCTAAGTTAGAAGTTAACTAAATATTCGTAACATGTAATTTATTTAATCTGGATCAGTATGGGATCCGGGTCATCAAATAATTAGAATCCGAATCTTTCGGGTCCCCCGAGGACCCGTTCCTTATGAACGGATCATTCAGTACCCGCCCATCACTATAGCCCGTGCCTAAATGCAATTACGTTGCTGGATTCTAAATGTTTTGTATAGTCTTTGAATAAGTAATGGAGTCACATATCAGTCCTGGCTAAGTGTTTGGTCAAATTTAAATAAATTGATATAACGTTTTAGCTAATGTGGAATATAAGATTAACAAAAACTCACTAATTAATCAATTGCTGTGGGTGTGGATTTTCCCTAGTGGACGAACTAATTACCTTACACAATTCCCTTGATACGCAAATGTGGTGACAATGAACGTTGGAGGTCTAGTCACGTATTTTATAATTCATTTTAAACTCTCACCTCCACCCTATCTATCACGTTCGCCTCAGATGGTAGATAATTTTTCAAAGCAACAAAATAAAAATTTAACTTTGTTTTATATTTCTGGAAGAGTTCATAATCTAATCCGTGAACATTAATATTTATAAATACATGAAATCTCTAAAAATTTACAACAAAAGTTAAATTAAAGGAATTCTATGCAATGCTAACACGGAAACACCACAACTACTGGTAAGGCAATTATTTTTATTCAGGCAATTTGCGCTTCGTGGTTCAGGTTTTCACGGAACAGTAATATAATAACATCATAAATATGGTCATTACAATCAAGCTACTTTCGTAAGGAGGATGGTAACATACGAAATAATCTTGAGATCAACATTAGGATTCAAACATGTACTACCTTTCAGGGTTCATAAATTCAATTTGCAGCCGGCTACAAGAGGGACTTAACCTCTTTTGAGTTAAACATCACTTACATTTCATTTAATGACAATAAAGAGACAACTATATCCAAGAATTATTTTGGTGTTATGGCTGTCAATAAGTTTTTATCTTGTTGTGAAAAGGTGAAAAACCTCTGGGTCATCATTTCCTAACAAATAAAAAAAGAGGGAAAAAACCGTGTGTAAACACCTAACCCTCGAACACTCTAATAGCGTCGGAAAAGAACAAGAGTTGCTCAACAGAGACCAGATAGGAAGAGGGATCTAATAGACTACATGTAAAAAGGTGTAGATCCAGCTAGTTCCCCTCTTATTTACCAATCCCATAATTCTGAGGGTAAATCCACCATTTTTACTACCAACTGCTTCTTCTCCAATCCCCCACACTAAAGAGAAAAAAAATCATAACTAAGATTTTGTATTATTTACCCGAGAGAATTAATTTAGACCCTCAAAAGAAACAAATAAAGAATGTAACTGTTATGTAACTCGCCGAACAATGTCAATAACAGAGCAACTGTATGGAAAAAGTATTTTGATTCGATTAAATAAATATTTATATTCGGAAATATTGTTTACAGCATTATGCTAAGAGTCAATCATTGAAATGAAATCCTAAAAATGTTTCCCCCCCTTTTTTCAAATTTGTTTACTTAACTACATTAATAAAAATTAATAAAATCTTTTGCAGCTTGACTCCTATTGTTTTTGCTATTTTCATTTGGGAAAGAAATTACATTATTGGGGTTTTATTTTACGTTGTAATTGATTTAAATATTTCCGAACCAAAACTTTCAGTTTTATATTTTCTTTTTATATGAAATAATATAAATAATATGTATAGCTTTATATTGAAACAAAAACACAAAATAATACATTATAGATTTAATAATTGCATATATTTACATTACTAGATAAGTTTTCCTTTGTTGTTCAAAGGCGAAAACACTCCCAGTCATTCAACAGCTTATAAAAAAAAAAAATAAATAAAGACCCGTAGTCCTCGAATACTCTAATACCGTCAGGGTCGGAAAAGAACAAGACTTGGTCAAGAAAAGGCAGATAGGAAATATGAAAGAGAGGTGTTTAACCCAAATCTATATGAAAAAGGCGTTGATCCAGCTAGGTGCCACCGGGATTCCCAAACGCGTACTCACTAAAATGAGCCCTTGAGCTTATTTCTAGATAAGAACATATATAAAAAAAAGATCAAATAATTATACAGGTACATTTAGCAATGACAATTGTTACGGCTTAGTTTGAACGCTTGGCAAAATTTACGAACACTATAAACGACAAAGATAGAGAAATCTACATATAAAATTTTCATTGGAATAAAACACCACAATGGCTATTAGAAGTTATAGAAAATTCAGAGTTTGTCAACAATATATCACTTATTTGTCGATGTTACTAAACTTGCTAAAAACATATTCGAATGGACTTCACACGGTCTTCTTTCAATGTTCATAGTGAACACATCAGATTCCTCAGAAAAACCTACATCATAAAACAAAAAAAAAGTTATAAAATAAACAAATAAAAATTTTCTGAGTCATTTTTGTCGATGTTACTTGCTACGTTTAAATCATATTTGAATGGTCTTTCTCACGACAAAAATTCACAGTCTTCTTTCAATGTTCGTAGTGAACACTTCAAATTGCTCACAAAATCCTACATCATAAAACAAATAAATCAACGTTATAAAGTAAACAAAGAAAAAATATTAAACCATTTCCCCCTCATAAATTCTACACCATTGGCCAAGTAATGACCTAACAAAATATTACTACACAAGTCTACCAAAGAGTAATGCGAATATATTTAAACGAACATTTTTGAATATCGGGTTAAAACTAAGTGAAAGTGTAAATCGTTGTAGGGAGCAGTCAAAGTTTGTTTCAGTTTTTGAAAATTACTTACGAACAATTTATTTTTTATTCCTCGCGTTGCACACTGGTTTTGTGTAAGTAAAATAAATACAGTTTTGTTAAAAGAATTTACAATATTTTTTAATACAATTAGTGAAGAATTTACAATATTTTTTAATACAATTAGTGAAGGCAAATGAAGGCTTTTTGGCCTAAATTATGAAGTATTTAGGATTTTTAACTCAAAAACGTATTGAAAACTACGAAACCACTCTGTATGAGAAAATGGCGACCAATAGCCTAAATTTTATTAGAGTCACGCTATATTTTGACAATTGTTATCCGAATCCTTGAAACCGTATTTAGACTCAGTTATCATCAACTAGTTACCTTTTAAAATGTCAGCTATAAATAATGTTTTGAGTTAAAAAACAAATAATAAAACATATTGGCGATGAGGCCAAAATGTACCTTTACACTAAATTTGATTAAAATTGGTCTACTCGTTTGGGCTATGCAACTCTTCATTCTAAAACCAGTTTTTTTTTTTAAATTCAAAAGATCTCCAAACAGATATTACCGACAACAAATACTTTATACAATACTCTTTTGCACTCATTAATGACTATATATAGATCGGCAAAAAACCATAGACACAGTATTTTAATTATTTTTATCAGTCTTTAGTAATTTAGACATAGATTATTGAAAATGATTGGTAAAACAATTGCTTTAAAATATAACCTAACGATAACATTTATTTTCTAAAATAATATAAAAAACAAATAACATTCGATTACTTGAGGCTGTAGAAACACTTTCTATAGAACGAATCAGAGATACAATGGATTTCTGAGATAAATCTGATTTATTGTTTAACATTGTAAACTGCAGACGGAGACAATCGGTTACGTACTATCATTAACAGGATAACAGTGACCATTAGGAACTATTTATTATGAAGTGCTATTTGGAACTGTTTCACTGTAGATAAACGAAAATGTTTAATTCTGTGAACCTTCAAGGACTTTAACAATTTTATAGTCTGTAGTTTTACATGTCCAAACTATATAAATGTAGTTGTATTCATTTCACTATATAACAGTCCTTATAAAACCCCTTCATAAGTTCTTTTTTCGCTACTTTAAACCATGAAAGAACACTTTCAAGACAATAGAAAAAAAAAACTCGAACACAAGCTCTCACAAAAAAATACGTTAATTTATTCAAACCCGGCCGTTTTAAGGACAAAGTCGCCATCATCAGCATCTACAATAACAAAACTATAACTTATATATATATATATATATATATATATATATATATATATATAATCGATTTTTAAGTCGATTGAAAATAATTCAATTTGTATATTTTTTATTCAATTAGGCTTTCGTTTACATTTTATTTCGTTACAAGGAACACTGCGCTTATATTAACAATAAGGAAAACAAGGATTATCCGAATCTCAAAAACAAGAAACAAAATAAAGACTCTGATAAACCCAGTTAAGTTTATGAGTTACTCTTATGTACATTACTCAGAGGTTTACAGCTAAACTCAGTTACTTATTTTTGTTATAACTATGGAAGAAAGATTAAATTTGAATTTAAATGTCTTTTAATTTTTAAAAAGCACAAACATATCTTGCATAGTTCCATGAGATAAAACCGCAAAAATCACATTGTTGAGACATCTACTACAAGTTACCAAATTTTTTCTACAAATTTTAATTTAATTCATAGCTCTATCCAAATTGAAACCAGAGATATTAAGACGTACCAGTATTTGTTGAACCTTATATTTTACATCAATATAGTTCATGTGTGTATTAAAATCCCAAATAAATTATAAACTTAAAACAATTTCACGTATTTTATTTTTCAATTTTAATTTTCCAACTATTTATTCGTTACGAGATTGATTATACATTATGTAGATCTGTCGAGTATACTGGTCAAAGATTTACACCCAAAACACGATCTGCTTAATGCATCCTACTCACGCTTATATATATATATATATATATATATATATATATATATATATATATATATATATATATATAAGAAGTAATAAACAGTTAGTTGTACAGTGTGATGAACCTAATGAAAATTTTAGTTAGCTACAATAATAATTAATATATTAAAATGTTTAAAAAAATTTTAATAGGGGAGACTAAGGGAAAGTTTTATATATATTTCTCCTTTTAACTAATATCAAAAATTAACAAAAATATATTAAAATATATAATATCAAAAATTTAAAAACATAACATCTTTGTCCTTTGCATCCCTAACTGATTTAGAACACAGAAAAAAAATAACCCAGTTGTTTCAGAGAAAGTAACTTTACTTGAAAACTAATGTAAGTGTAGACTTCAATAACATTTGACGGGCTACCATTTTTGATAGAGAAGAGATAGCGAACTCTGGTTTTCACCATTCTTTAAGTTTTTGTAAACGCTTCAAAATGAGGTGTCACTTGAAGGGGGTTTACATTTAAAAATTTTGAGTTGCCCCCAAATCCCCCATTTTTGGTGGACATTCAAAATTTTCAAAATCATAAAATGAAACTACCTGCTAAGATTGCACGACCACCAAAAGGATATCTCTGTATATTTACATAGAAAAATATTAGAGGGGGGGGGGGGTCTTGACTTTTTATTCACCAGGTATACAGAGTAACATTTGTAAGATACATTATAAGGATTTGCATCTGTTTGAAATATATGGATTTGTGTTTAATAAAATGCTTGAAATATTGTTGACAGGCCAAAGAGTTATATCCAATATTCATACGGATGATATCTAGACACAAACCTAAAGGTAAATATAGAAACAAACATCTGATAAAATTTTCAATGGTACAATGTCCTTCAATTTAAAAATTATCCCGTTAGATCCTGCTCTTTCGTCTTTCTTCTCAGCTCTATCTAGACGAAATCTGGTTCTGTTCCGGACCTTGTATTAGAGTATTCAAGGGCTAAGAGTATTTTGTTTACTAGGCGATTATGACAGAGGTTTTTCGCCCTTAAACCACAAGCGCAAAATGTATGATTGCAATACGTTAATTAAACTCTGAATGTAAAATTAATCAACAAAATGTTTAATTAATTCAAAATATTTGCGTAATTAAAATGTACATTCTCTCAAATGTAGGTAAATTATTTAAATACTTAGTTTTCCTTAAGTTACAAGAAGAATGTCCAACATGCAAGGACTGCCATGCAGATTCCACGCATACTCTAATGGAAAACATGGGGTAACTTTGACTTCAATGACATACTTTGTATGTTATTCATAATATATAAACATGTTCTAGTGCATGTTTATGTGGTTTGTAAAATAGTTGTAACCACTCATTTACTTTATCCTGTAAACTACGAAAGTAAATTTGCATGAATAAGTATTTAACTTTTATTTCTTATTACAGTTTATATAATGAGTTGAAACGTCGAGATATACTATCTTGATGATTTTTGATAACCCCAGCGGTTCATTTACAGTGACTTTGGGCGTAGCAATCCCGTGGGGTTTAACTGGATTTTGTATTTAACATTTCTTCATGTAGTCTTGAATTAGATTTCTCTCTCTTTCATCTTTCCTATCTCTCGTACAAAATCTTTGTTCTCTTCCAATCCTGAACCTATAGAGTATTTGGGAGCTAGGTTGTTTATTTTATGTTTTTTTCCCCTCTTCTTTTTTATAAGGTGTTAATGGTCGAGAAATTTTTCGCCATAAAATAAACATTTTGTTAAGGTTGAAAAAATATGAAAATGGTCTTAACATACTCGTACAATGAGTTAAAAGTTAGGTACCATGTACAGTGTTCCACAAAAATATAATTTTATTTCTAAATTTTTAAATTGAACAATACCTACATATATTTTTCAACCCCTCAGAGGCTCACTATAGTCCGTACGGGTTTGGTATTCCTGAGGATCCCAACGGGATCTATACCTTTCTTCATGTAGTCTTGGGTTAGATCATTCTCTTTCATCTTTCCTATGTGGTCTCTTAGGGCCAACTCTTGTTCTTGTTCTGACGCTACAAGATTAATCTTGGGATAGGGCCTTTATTGTGTTATTTTCTTCCTTTTTTTATATGGCGATGATGGCAAAGAGGTTTTCCACCTTTAATCAACAAAAAGGATATATATATATATTCTTCCGATGGCTATGTTTCGAAAGATATGTTGGTTTTTTATTTAACAATAATAGTTGCCAAGTTGTGCCACGGTTAGGCCTATATTGTTTATGAAACAATCACGTGTTTTAGGGTTTAAGTTAAAATGTAGATTTATCGTGGTGTACAGTGTAGAAGATAAAAACTGAAGAAAATTAAATGTTTAACAACTTTTAAATCTTGAAATTAACATTTTAATATTTGTACGATATAAGTATTTAATAAAATTTATATAGTAAGGAAGATCTAAAATAACCCTTAAGAAGTATAGTCTACGTTAAAATAGATGCGGAGATTTTATTGTTTTCATAGCTATAAATAAAACTTAGGTATTTGTCTTATTTAGTTTTTCAGTTTATAGTGAGTTCGAGAGCCCCTTAACATTATAGTGAGTACGAGAGTTGCAATCCCGAATTTTCTAGCTGAATATACATATTTTTTCGAGTATTCTTAAGTTAAATTCATCTTACCCTCAGGGGTTCACTATAATGAGCACGGGTTTGGCAAACCTGAGAAGACTTAGCTGAAACTAAACTCATTCCATGTAGTCTTGAATTAGGACCCTCTCTTCAATGTTTACTATCCGGTTTCTCTTGACCAACTCTTGTTCTCATACGATTATGATGTTATTTAAGTATTCTAGGGTTAGGGGTCTATTCTATTTCTTTCTTCTGCTTTTTTCAAGCCCGATTATAACCAAGAAGTAGTTCTGTTTTCAACAACAAAAAAAACCAAAATATTTAACTTATTTAAACATACCTTGTAATATGTGCACGAAATAAGTAATAAATATTTTTAATTTACAACCAGGAAGAACTACTGTAAAACGCTTCGCTGAGATATATTTACCTACCTTGAATAGTATTAGGCGTGATATTGGAATATAATGACCGAAAAGGTTTTGTTCAAGAATTCTATTTTATATTCGTAGCGGACTATAAATGGGAAAATCAGTACCATTCAAGAACAAAGAGGATGTTAAGAAAACAAATTTACAATACCTTGTGCGGGAATACAGAATACTATGACAAATCTATTTAATAATAATTATATCAGTCATAATTTAAAATACATTAGCTGCCTGATAACATGGCTGATATTTGTATACACTATGCTGGACACACAATATATACGAGATTTTATCACACTCAGTAGTAAATGGTTGAAATCATTAAAACTGTTGATGGATGAGAAATACAACATTCTGCTTATCCTCAAATAGAAAGTCTGGACAAGAAATCAGTACATTGCATGTAGGAAGGCAATATAATATGAAATGTATGGTCACAGAAACCTACTAGAGATATACCATATATTTGTACAGAATTTTAATATAACAACAAAAGGGAGCGACTACAAATTATGCTCCTGAAGTGCCTCAGACTTTTTAGTGCAGTGTCTCCCCCAAAGTCGATTAAATATAAAGGAAGATAATTGATCTGCAGGCTTTATTCCAATTTTCAGCTTCAGACTACTTCTTAATGTAAGAGAAGAGGAGTATATTTAAATGCGTATTAAGTAATGCATTCAATATCAATAGTTAAATTCTATTCGTGCATATATCCAAGTATCATCAATATTTTTAATCTCTCAATATATTCAAGAAGTATAATTATTTAGTTTGAAGTCAATGGTGAATAAACAAAAGCAAGACTAAAATAAATCAAGCAATAAATAATCTTTTTGTTGCTAGGACATTCTTGAAATAAATACATAAATATTACTTTCTTTACATGACAGTGTTAAGAATAAATAGATTACAACCTATTTCGTCATTATTTAATTACACGTGATTCAATTAATAGAGTTTTGAAGGTACAGAGATTGTCACATTTGCAGAAAACACTAAAGCTTTTTTTTTTTTTGCAACATATCTTAAAACTAGCATACTAATACTTTATAAATAACACATTCGTATTATTATTAAAGTCCACAAAAAAAATTCTGTGTAAAAAACCTAATAAAATTTTAGTTAAGAATAAATTAATAAACTTCGACAAAATATAATTATTAATTAATTTATTATTATTTATTTGATCAACCATTACAAAATACAATACAAAGAATATTATGCCATAACATAGTAAAAGCAAATGAACAATATCATTGTCCCAAAGTCGTCGTCCCTGAGTTGGGGTCATTAATACATACATACATATATATATATATATATATATATATATATATATATATATATATATATATATATATATATTACCACTGCGTTTTGAGCAACTCTTAAATCCTACAACAAAAGTAGTTTGCAGTAAACAAAGTAGAACTTTTTTGTGGACTTAAATAAACGAATGTGTTATTTAGAAAGCACTGGTATGCTAGTTTTAATATATGGATGTTGCAAAAAAATGCTTTATAGTTTTCTGCAAATGTAACAATCTGATACAGTTTGATAATGTATCTTCCCTACTTTCAAAACTCTATTAATTGAATCAAGTGTAATTAAATGATAACGAACTAGATTGTAATCCATTCATTCTTAAAACCGTCATGTAAAGAAAGTAATATTTATTTATTTATTTCAAGAATGCCCTAGCAACAGAAAGATTATTTATTGCTTGATTTGTTTTAGTCTTGATTTTGTTTATTCACCATTGACTTCAAACTAAATAATTTATACCTTCTTGAATATATTGAGTGATTTAAAATGTTGATGATACTTGGATATATGCACGAATAGAATTTAACCATTGAATGCATTACTTAATACGAATTTTATATATACTGCTCTTCTCTTCCACTGAAAAGTAATCTGCAGGTGAAAATTGGAATAAAGCTTGCAGATCAATCATCTCCCTTTATATTTAATCGACTTTGGGTGATACTCTGTACTAAAAAATCTGAGACAGTTCAGGAACATAATTTGCAGTCGCTCCCTACTTATGTACCCAATGTTATGTTAAAATCCTTGTTCCTTCAATAACATCATGCAAAAGAAATTTTGTTGCGGCTTCATTAACTCTCCACAGGCAATTTTTTTTCCCAACATTTTTTTGTACGTGCATAATATACACTTTCACTTAACATCTCCTGTAAATATATTAATATTTTATAAATAGAAGAAATCATTAAACCCTACAAAAGTGAAAAATGAATGTGAGTAATTTGATGTAATGGTAACATAAACAGTTTTACCTCTACTAGTGCTCTAATTGATGAAAAGCAATTATTTTCTTCAGGCAATTTACGTTCCGTGGTTTAGGTTTTCATGGAACAGTAATAAAATTGCACCATAAATATAGTCCTGCCAAGCCGATAAAAATAATCAATATGCTGAAAATTACAATCCATCTTTTGTTATTAACTACAGTATTATTTCCAGTAATTTTCTGGTTGATGAAAAGCCATATTATTTTCCTTTCGATTATCATATATATTTTATCACAGATATTTTTCTTTGACTTAAACCATTCTAATAATTTAGGTACGTATACAATCATGCAGATTTTAACTTTAATAAATTTAATTTTCGTTTTGTTTGACTATATGCTTCCTAGATTAAGAAAGATGGTCGAGTAAGGAATCGAACAGAAAAACAAAACTCCTGAAATCACGACTCATTTTGTGACCAATAAGACAATATTTTAACCATATTTGATACAAATTATCGGTACAATTTTCTTTTATTGGAGTTTGGATGTTATAACAACGATTAGAAAATTTAAAGATTTTAAATAAAATAAAAAAAATAATTTAAAAGCTCAAACTGTATCCATATACCATACTTGATTAAAATCATTTGTCACATTTGGGCTAAACAACGCAGAATAGACGATGAACGATACCCGTAATGTTAAAAACCACTATTGTGGAGTTAAGTGGATATCCACTCTAATATGTCCTTGAAAAACAAGTTATAGATTGCTTTATTTAACACATTTCTTGTATGTGAAAAAGTCAAGAATAAAATTCAAGTAGAAAAATAAACACACATTAAAGTTTGTTTTACAGGTTCGAATAAAATTATTCGGTATGTTTTTTAATTATTTAGAGATAGCTCGAAAATGGTCAGGTGAGAAAAAATAGAAAAAACACAAAGATATAGAAAGTTAAATAAAATTCCGTTACTTGAATTTAGAAAACACTTTCTACAGAACGAATCAGAGATACAATAGACTTCCGAGATAAAGGCGTCTTATTTATTGTTTTACAAAGCGACATAGTAAATGGCAGACGGAGACGATCGGTTACGTACTATCATTAGCAGGATAATAGTGACCATTAGGAACCATTTATTATAAAGTGTTATTTTCAAGGTTTACGCTACAGACTTACTAATAATGTTATGTCTACGGAAAACGGTTGTCTCCTAGAATGTGTTAATTAATATATGTTCAGCAGTAATAAATATTCTACATTTCCATATAATTACACACACATGCCATTAAAATCTTGAACGAATCGAAGCTCCCACCACTGCGCCACAATGCTCACGTTCAAAGAGCATTCCCATCAGACACCTCTCTAGACGTTAGGTTAGGTTAGGTTAGGTTGACCTTTCGCACAGCAGAACCAGTAGTAGTACAACCAGCCAGCACAATAGTTGTTGACCACGGACTACACCTTCTGCTCCTAGCGAGAACAGACTCAGGAGAGATTTTATCAGCAATGAATAAGATCAGGACGCAGGCGAGAGGAGATCCAGTGCAACCAAAAGATCTCGCTCAAGCAATACGAAGTTGCGACAAATGTGCCAAACAAAAGTACAGACCAAACTCTTCGTATCCCGGAGTATATTACTCCCCACCAGGAAATGGAAAGTCAACAGCATCCTCAGAAGGATACTTTGTTGGAATGGACACAGACTGGATTTTAGCTAGCTCCACTTTCAACACCATGTTGGTTCCGTTTCTCAACAAAAACATACCAGTATTGACTAATCAATATTCATTAGCTCTAGCCGCTGGAGAAATGTTCTTCGGAACTTTTAACAAAGACCATCTACGGCTTAACCCAGCTACCAAACAGCCATGGACATCACCGGACGAGAACATGCATGCTAAAACTTCACTCCAAGAAGACTTTTGCTGCTATGACACAGACCAGTGGTTTTCAGATACCATTCTTTCTGTATATATATAACCTGGTGTTTCAAAATGAATAGCGGGGTTTTAACGCCTTATAATTTTGAAAGTTGAAAGATGATGAACAAGAACTTCATTTTCCAGCAAGATGGTGCGCCGCCTCACTGACACAAAGAAGTACGCAACTGATTGAACGTTACTTAACCCGACCGCTGGATTGGTCGAAAAGGGCCCAATGACAGAGTTTGTTTCGCATGGCCTCCACGTTCACCCGATCTGACGCCTTGCGATTTCTACCTTTGGGAGTTCATAAAGGATCGTGTGTATGTGCCTCCACTACCAACTGACCTTCCCGAATTAAGAAACAGGATTGAAGCAGCTGTTACAGCAATTACTCAAGAAACACTAATCAAAGTTTGGGAAGAACTCGCATATCGTCTTGACGTGTTCCGTGTGACGAATGGTGCTCACATTGAACACTTGTAGGCTTTTCTGTAAAACTCTGAGTTGCTTTTTCATTTGAGTGTCATTTATAGCGGTAAGTTTAATGTAATAAAAGTTATAAAGCGTTAAAACCCCGCTATTCATTTTGAAACACCCGGTATATATATATATTCTATTCACATTTCACTTCTTACTATCTTCCAATATCAAAATATGTTACGACAATTATTATCCAACTTACATTTGGTTATAAAGCTATTAAGGCTTAAGCAGGGGGGGGGCAGAAACGTGCTTCACTCACACATCCAAATGCAATCATTAATAACGTTCTGAGTACTGTATTGCTATTGTACTGTATTATCATAGGCAGGGCCGGATCCAGGGGTGGGTGAACTGGGCGACCGCCCAGGGCGGAAAATTTCAAGAGGAATACCCATATTATACACATATATCAAATGAATAATTCGTATATTTATGCCTATAAAAACATTTTCGTCTCCTTGATCTTTTCTTTAAAAATTAATCCGCTTCTTTCCTTCGCCGGATCAACACGTAAGTTTGTTATCCATTTTAACGTTTATTTCAAGTAATTTTACGAGATTTGTATTTTACCATATATTAAGTTTTAAAATTATAAACTATGTATTTTACAATTATAAACTGTTTATAAGCCAAATTTGTACAGTGAGCCTTACTGATGAGTCCATATACTGTGCACCCTCGGACGAAACACTATTTATAAGGTTATTTATTTATAGTTAATTTAATTTTTATTTATATCAATTTTTTCAGGTTTTCACAAATTCCTCACTTCCCATTATTATTATTTCATCTCCACTTGGAGAAATAAATTTTAAAAAAATTCTTGTGGACATTTTGTTTATAAGAAACCCGACACAAAATATTTAATTCTTAATTTTATTATTAGACAAAATATTAATTTCTTATATTTTGTATTTGTATTTGTAATTTATTTCAAAAGTCATAACTACTTTGTTTGTTATTGTGGCAGGTCACTGGCAGCACTGACTGGTGACTCGGGTTTACCCAGCTTGTGCTTTTAGTCGTAGTCTGTCACATTCCATTAATGTGATGTGCCGTTGATAATTGCGGGTAGGCTATTCCAATTTTGTATAAGTTTATATGTATTTTCTTTCTTTGCAGTTTTTAAATAAGTTTAGCTCAGTTGTTGAATAATGTAGTGTAGTTCCCGTGAGTGCTAATTTATCGTCGGTTTTAGCTGACTATAAATTTCTCCACATTAACTGTTTAGTGTTACAGTATTTCTAAAATATCTGTTTTGTGCAAGTTCAATCATGGATGGTAGAAAACGTTTCTCTGGTCGCCAGTACAGGAAAAAGAGAGTAGAGAAAGAAATTGAAGCAAAAAAACTTAAATTTACTCTGGATAAAATTTTTAAAGCCATTAGACTGTGACGACAAGAATGCTCAACCTAACGAGCGTACAGCTGCTGCCGGTCCCGATAAGTCCGACAACAGTCACCTAGACCTAGTCCTGCCATCAACATCCACGTCTGCCTAACCTAACCTAACCTACCATTAGTAACCTACTGAAGACACTACTACTACACTGTCACATATTACACTGATGTTATCCATTATGATCCAGCAAAGTGGCATATTAAAATTTCGTTAAAACAACTTTCGTAAGAGGCCCCCCACCAAAATTATCCGTTGCAGAGGCTCAGTTGTGCCCAAAGACGAATCAAATCTTATATTTACAACTAACTAGTACAGTTACAAAATGTGCATTGGGGAAACTGTTGAGAGAAAGTGGTTAACTTATTCTAAGACAAACAATTCTGTGTATTGTTTTTTCTGTATAATATATTTCAATTTCAAAATTCATTTTACCAAAAATGTATATATATATATATAGTGATTAGAAACACATGGCTGAAGCTTTGACCAGTCATGCTAAGTCTCCAGATCATCTACAATCACAGCAAAAATAGATAGAACTTTCAATTAGACTAGAATCGGGGAAAACCATAGACGATGAAACGCAAGAAATTTCTTAATTCAGAAACTCGTCATTGGAAAATGTAATAGAACGGCTTATATCGAAACAAGTTTTTAGCACAGCTGTGTCTTCCATTGATGGGTGATTCTGATAAACTTTTTCACTATAGAAATGGTATTTTTTTTAAGCTTGTTGAAGTTAAGTTACTCTTAAGCTTTTTAAGTTATTCTTCATGAATTTGGAATACCTTTGGAAAATATGAGAGGACAAGGGTATGAAAATGGGGCAAACATGAAAGGAAAGAACTTGGGAGTCCAAAACAGAATTTTGCAAGTGAATCCTCGAGCATTTTTTGACCTCTGTTCTACCCATTCACTCAACATGGTCGTTGATGCAGCTAAGGGTTCACAGGTTGCAGTTTCTTTCTTTTCATAACAAATATTTACAACTTTTTCTCAGCTATTTAAAACTAATCGTTGGGCTATTCTGATAAATCATATTGCTAGCCTAACGTTGAAACCTTTGTCCGAAACAAGATGGGAAAATAAAATTGATGCAATCACTCCCCTCAGATACCAGATTGAAGATATTTACGATGCACTTGTAGAAATCACTTAAAATGAAAACACCGATAAAATGGTTGCTCATGAGGCAAGCTGTTTGGCAATTCAATTCCGTCCTTTCACTTTACTTTGCTCTTTGGTAATATGGTATGATGTTTTACTTCACATCAACGTAGTTAGCAAATCACTGCAGAATATTGATATGGGAGTGTCTCAAGCTGTCAGTTTACTAAAAAACACGGATATCCATTCCGGAGTCCCTCAGAAGTGATTTCAAATTCCAAGGCCATTTTAACAGAGGCAAAAGAAAAGTTAACAGAGGCTATTTAACAGAGGCAAAAGAAAAGTTAACAGAGGCTATTTAACAGAGGCAAAAGAAAAGTTAACAGAGGCTATTTAATAGAGCTACAATGTTGGAAATGGAGACACCGAAAATAGGAGGCAAATCACGAGCAAGAAAGAGGAAAGTGAAAAGACAATTTGGTTATGAAGCTGAAGTATGGAACTTGATCCAGATAAACAATATAAAGTTGACTTGTATTTCAAAATTGTAGACACAACCGTCTACAATTAAGTGATAGATTTCACCATATTAAGAGACACAGTGAAATGTTTGAGTTTTTGTACGACATAAGTAAAATTAGACATATGATGTTCTTTTATCAACATCAGCTAAGCAAATATTTAATGAATAATAATGATTATTAAAAATTAATAACTAAGAGTTAAATTAAAAATATTAGTAGAATCAATAAAACAATAAAGAATTTTGATTATATCATAACTAAATTTTAACAGTATATTCACTCTTGTTTTATGTTTGTTCTAAACAATACCAGATTGTCATTGTACAATTTTGACTTTTACTACTTCGCAAGTGACGCCATGTTGTCTGCAATCCTTCAGCTTTCCAATTAAATTTGATAAACGACAGCGTCTAGACGAACATTTTGTTGAAGCAAAGGGTTGTTGGAAAATATTTTGGTTCTATTTATGACAATGAAACGTTCAATTGTCATCGGTATAATAAATTACAAAGATTTATAATAATAATAATCTCTAACAGCTGTTTTTTTTAAAATTAATTTTTCCTTTATTAAAATAACCATTAATTACTTTTAACTAGCAAGAAATCATCTTCATCACAAGTATTAAATATTTCTACCAGGTCTGTCCTCAATTATAGTACAGTGAAATTATAATTTTAAAGTGTTGTATCAATTAAGTGCATTTTTTTTCTTAATCGATTTTATGCATAAAGATGAGACGGTAACTAATTTTGTGTGTTTTTTTGTGCATGGCTTCGCGAGAAAAGTGGCAAAAAACGCATTGTTGACGTTTTTCGAGTGCATCGCTTCACTATTTATTTAATATCTCCGGGGTCGTGGAAAAATAAAAAAAATGGAAAATGACTATGATGAAATAGACTATCGATCCATATTCATCCTAACCCCAAAGAGTGGAAAAATATATATATATTTTTTTTTAATTATATCACGAATTACCGACATAAAAATACATGTTTTCCCAAATTTTGAAAAAATTTCAACCATTTTTCCTTTAAATATCGCTAATTAAGTAAAAAAAAGTGCGAGAAATGTTTTTTTGGGTACGCTGTCTGCAACAGTTATATTACAAATAACCCCTCCAGGAAAATAACTCGAGTGCAGTTTGGTACGCTCCTTAGTTCAGTAAGGAGCAAATGTGTAAGTCTGCAAATGTGGATAATGAGATCAGTGGTTTCAAAACTTGTGGAATAATTCCTTTCGAGCCAAAAGCAATACCTGACTACGCCTTTCTCTCAGAATCATCTGCTCCTGCAGACGTTAATGACAATCAAAGTGTCGAGACATCCTCAACTGAGCCCAACCAGCCGCCATTGCCTTCGGGGCCTGATTTTGTGAATATGGGGTGCTTGTTGTTGCTGGACCTAGTTCTGAGAGCAATGCGGAGCCTGTTCCAGTTTCAGAGAGTGGAAATGCTTCTAATTAGACTCCCTCTAAAATATTGGATAGAATACACCCAGTGCCTTGTGTGAGTAAAGTTCAAACACTAAAGAGGAGGGCGCAAACCGTATCAACAATTTTAAGCTTTCCAGAAAATATAACATGCCTTAAGAAGAAGGACGAAGAAAAAAAAAAAGCAAAAATGTTGATAAAAGAAGAAAGAAAGAGTGCGGAAACAAGCTGAACGAAAAAACCAAAAGAATAATAAGAAAGTTGTTAGTAAGAAGAAATGGCAAATTAAAAAAGAACCTGTATCCACTTCGGAGTCAGAAGACATTGGACATGAATAAGTTTTTAGACGAAAACCTTTCTGAGAGTGATTAGGAGGAGAATGAGTGTGTTTGGTGCGATGAAAACTACAATGAGACCAAAAAGAAGACGACTGGATTAAATGCATTTCATGCTCTCGATGGATGCACGAGGGCTGCACACAATTTAAAAATAAGTGTGATTTCTGTGGGAAGCGGGAATTAAAAAATGAACTTCCTTTTAAGCGTGAGAATAAGAAGTGAAAATGATGAACATTCCCGAACACGAATTTGTATAGAACAATATTGACATCCCAGTAATATAAAATTAAAACCTTTTGTAATTTTGTATTAAATAAACTGCTTATATGTATTATTTACCATAGTTATATCACTATATAACCTAATTCCATGTAAGAAAATAAGTGGTCCATCTATTACTTTTAAATGGTACATCTAACCCATGGACCACTTAAACATAATTTAAAAAATTTATTGATAACTAAATGGATAATATGTTAGTGAGATCATATGCTAATTAAACTAAATAGGATGTGCTTAAAGTTAACAAAAAATACAAATGGTTTATCATAACAAAATAGTATTTAAAAAATTGTTTTTATAAATGCGGTCCAACTATCCCTGACTTAGCCTATGTATGATATATGAAAGTGACCTTGATATTTGTAAGTATTTTAAATGAATTTAAATATTAATTACATTGATATTTAGAATTTATCGAAATCAATATTGTTTTAGTTTTCATTTAAAATTTTTTTATTTATTTTATGTTTTTCAAGTTAATTTATAAGTATGTCTTGTTACTGTCTTGTTAATCACCATGTTAACTTGCTTTGTTCATAACTGTTTTGGGACATTTCAAATAATGGTTCCAAATGGTTTCTAGTCACAATTATTATGAACAAGGGAACTAATTATTATTACTCCTTTATTCGTTAAATAATTGTTATCTAGCTAATTTTCTATTCTAGCCGTCTTAACCATTTTAAATCATAGCGATATGTAATGCCTATTGAGTGATTTGTTTTTTTCTTCCAACAATAATAATACATTTTATTTTATAGTCAAAACATTTGTTTACAGATTGTGCATATTGTTTCCATGTGCTTCGTTATTTCAAATCCTCAAGGTCTCTCATGGTGAATATGGGCTTGGCAATCCAGAGGGACTTGGGTTATATTCCTCTCTTCCATAATTTACTATCAGGACCATATTTAATCTTGTCCAACTATTATGCCTACACTAACGCTATTACAATATTCAAAGCTTAAAGGTCTTTATTTTGTGTTCTTTTTTAGATTTTTCGTATAAGCCGATGGATGACCGAGAAGTTTGTCACCATTAAATGAGAAGAATTTGTTTTTATCAAATAAAAAAATAATATATATATATATATATATATATATATATATATATATACTATATATATACTTAGAACACGGAAATTTGTTGTTCAAATATATTTTGCATTTATTGAAATTAAGAGAGAACTGATAGGAAGATAAATGAGAGGGTCCTATCACAAGATTACATGAAAAAAGGTGTAGATCCAATTAGGTTCTGTTATAATTAGGATAGTTTTAGTTAGTAATATAGTCTATGTTCTTTTTAAGAAGTCAGCATGACAACAATTATTGTGACAGACCTGTAAGAGTGATAAAATTGCTTACCTTGCAAGCAAGGCAGATGTTATTGATGCTACAATCATATATAAACCTTTGGGTGGGAGGAAACTTAGTTGGTGGGCCAAGATTGATCAAGGGAAGATGCCGCAGGAATTCCTGAATATAGCCAGACGTACTTGGCGATTAAGAGCTTCTTGAGAGTATAATTCTTAAAGATAGCCAGACGGACTTGGCGAGTAAGAGCTAAATAGGAGTATTGAGACTTCAGACAAGCATCCATGAGTGCCAAGCAGAGTGAGCAAACTTCGTGTACAAACCTTCAAATTATTTCAGAGACATTATAAACTATAACGTAGTATCAGATCTGTGAGTCACAATTAGAGTCACTCTGGATTTTTAGTAATTAAGAAGATTAAAATATTTGTAATTAGTATATAAGAAAACTAAAAGAAATAGTCAAGTTGTATTAAGTAATAAAGAACCATTAGTTAGATAACTGAATTACTGATTTATTTAGTAGATAAAGAACCCAGGTGGGAAGCTTGATTCCTACCAATTCCCTCGAGAAGGGTATTTTTTTATAAATTTAAAAATAAAACCATAATATACATAAACATAGGTATGTACATATATATGTACATATACATTTACATAGGTAAATTTCATAAATACCTCAAGTCTTTAATTTGTATCAACATAAAAGAAGAAAAGGAACGTGGGAAATGTCGCAATAAAACACTTTTCCCTCCACTAGAGTAAAGGAGATGTAAAGGATGTGTATTCCCTAGGCAATTTCCGCTTCACGTCTCAGATTTACAGAGCATGATAATGCAATAGCAAATTAATTATTTCTTGTAACGCTACCTATTTCATATCCAATTATTTAGCAATTTATTTTCAGAAAATTGTTCCTTCTTCCTAGGCTAGAATATAATAGATAATTAGAGACTTTGACTAACTATGTTAATTATTTCTAAATTATTTTCTAACAACTTGTTAATTGAATAGGTCCGAATTTGTTCACTCGTTATTTAATACTAAACGGGCTGTTACGTGTACTGGGATATTGTACACAAAAATGGCAGTCGTAGGTAATCTAACCTCAATTTGATTTGATGTGTCAGCGATTTTACAATTATAATATGTCAAATATACTTTAACAAAATTCATATTTAAACAGCTAATAATTTATCGAATTTGTGATTGCAACATTTTATTTATCATAGAGAAAAGAATAATATAAAATTACTAGCTGTTACCTGCGGCTTCGCACGCGAATGTTTCAGATTCAAGGTGGATTGATAAATTAGCCACATTATACAGTATTTATATGTTAACGGGAATCGAAATTACTTCAAGGTAATTATAGTTTTTGTGAATATATTTTTGTATACACATCTATATTAAAATATATAATGATACATCAACATTTTCACAGGTTCAAATGTTAGTATAAAAACATAAGTAATTATTTATTTTTCGACACATGCACTCATGCAACGCGTGATTTGTGTATATTTGACGCTGAAGTGCTTCGTGGTAGACAACATTTTTTTTTGTACTAGATTATGAACAAATAAAATTACTACTTTCACTATCAGTTGATAAACATTTAGTAAAACATTTGTTTTTTATCAAATATTAGGCATAATGTTAAAATTATGGGAAATATTTTGAAATTTAAAAACAGTAACAACTAATTTTTTTAAGAAGAGAAGGGAATGGTAAACCTCACTCCTTAAGCACTATAACTTTAAATAAATCGACCCATTAACGTCATAAAACAAGTCGCGTGTGTTTAAGAACTCACGATGGAAGTGAAGACAATATGAAATAATAGAGGCCAATTCATGGAATCAGATTTGAATAGTTTCAAAAAATTTTGGTCAAAATCAAGTTAACCCTTTTCCAAATGTTTTCCAAATGTAATCTTTGTGTTGAACTTTTAAAGCTGATGGATCGAATCAGCTGTTTTAAGTGTGTATTATTACTCGTATATTGGTTGCTATGTTTCATAATTGACCTGGGCTTAACCTAATCTTTGTGTTGAATTAATAAAACTGATGCATCTAATCATCTGTTGTAAGTGTGTATTATTATATTGGTTGCTATGTTTCATACTGGTCTAGCCTTGGCCTAACCTAATCTTCGTGTTGAACTTTTAAAGCTGATGGACCTAATGATAATTGTTATAAGTTAAATGCTGAGACATGTCAGTGTAATAACTATTGGAGTCAGAATAATTATCACCATTATTATTTTCAGAGAACGCAGAAAATCTACCCCAATAATATGACGAATTCAAGACAATATCCTTCTTGAGTATATAAGACAGATCAAAATAGACACGCACCATCCCCGATAATTAGAATTACGATGTGGATTATAGTATTACCGTTAATATTTAAATAATCAATAGCCATATTATATAATGTAAATATTATAATAAATTTATTTGTATTTATTTCCTTATGAAACAATATTATAACAACGAAATGCATGTGTTTGAAACTAAATCTCTAACAAAACTATATTAGTCCAGAATTATTGATACTGATGTACTCAAGCAGCTGTTTTATGTCTAATTTTATGCAAATGGTTGCTATTGGAATTACAAATTATTTTTAATTTTAGTCCAGGCATACTCTAAAATTATCAGAATAATTTAATTATTGATGCTGATGAACTCAATCAGATGTTTTATCCGTTATTTTATGCAAACTGTTGCTATGGTAATAAATATAAAAATTCTACAAATCGGAATTTGTTAGCCTATATCAACATTTTTTTAAAGTAATTTTCTACCTCTTAAATTCAACATCTCGCAAAATCCTTTCTTAGTGATCATCTAAGACCTCATAATTTTCAGATCATTATCTTCATTTTTGCTTTACGTTGATTATGAACCAGTCAATCAGTCAGGACTTCTTATTTTATAGATATAGATAGACGTACTCAAGGGATGACTTTGACGAATCAAGTTTAAAACAACTGTCAAATTGTTAAACAGGCTAGGTAGGCGTAACCTATCTTAGTGTGGAATTATAAAAACTAATGGGTCCCGATCATATTGTTATATATTATATCTAGTATACGAAGTAAAGGGTAAGATGAGGTGAGTTTAAGTTAGGTTAGGTTATGTAAGTTTTTGCAAATCGAACAAAAATTCGAACTCAGTTCTTTAAGCGAGATTGCCGTTTGATGATTGCAGGAATTTTTTTTTAAATGTTCGACGAGACGTACGTCAAGAATTGTTGTTGTCGTCTGAACGTAAGCACGATAGCGGCTACAAAAATTAAGGAAATATCATGAAACTTTCAATAAGGGACTCATATAAAACCCTATTAAAATTCACACAAATCGAATTTGTAATATCTATATGTCGACGATTTTAAACAGTTGTTTGTTCTTATCTCATATGTTTATCAATTTATACAACTAAATTAAATTAAAATTTTGCATATTTCAATGTTGCATGTAACAACCGAACGGTAGCAACTTCACCTTTCTACCAAGCCAATATAACATTTCTAACAAGACTCAAGAAAGCAACTTTTGGGCCTAACGTTTAAAGGTTGCTTGTGTTACATTGTATGATAGTGCTGGGTAGTACCATGATGGTGCTCATAAACTTGTTATTTCGTTTGCATCAATAACTAAATTTGTACATCAACACGTTAAAATTTGTTTTATTGATTCTCCCTCCAAGCACCATATTAAAAAATGCATAAAAGTAAAACATTAAATGTCATAAAATCCTTTCAAGCGCAAATCTTACTTGAGTTGTGTTGAGTTTTTTATGACGGCAGTCAAAGTAAATTTTCTTTTTTTTGGCTAATAATTATTCTTGAACCGGAGTTTTCGTTTCTTTACAATTTCACCAATTTGTTTAGACATTATTCTACACTTTTTACACACACACACACACATCACTACTTTTAACTGAGTTTTTTTTAACAAAAGCTGTAAAACAGATTTTGATAAATTTGCTTATTTATATCAGCTTTATGAATGATTTTTTTTTCCTAACCGATAACTCCTGAACAGGTATTATTTGAGTAGATAGTAAACAATAACTTATGTTTATGAGGTCCTTAGAGGCTAGTAGAATTAAAACAAAACTGTTTGAGGCGATTTTGAGAATATCAAAATATTGAATTTTAGTCTTGTGCCAACAATCCAGAATTCTAATATAGCAACAAAACAGTAGCTCTCGTAACAAATTTTATTACAATCTGTTGACACTTTGGTGTGAAAGAGCTTTGTCTTTTTGTTTAAAAGCAGTCATCATTGCCTTATAAAAAAAGAAGCAGAAAAGAACAGAACATAAAATGAAGATATTTAGACCTTGATTACTCTAATAGCGTCAGGGTCGGAAAGAACAAGAGTTGGTCAAGAGAGGGATCTAATCCAATACTACATTAACAAGTGTAGTACAAATAGCTCCCTTCGAGATTGTCAATCCCATACGCTCTAAAGTAAGTCCATGAGGGTACAAAGTATAAAATAAAGACCCCAATCCTTCGAATACTCTAATAGCGTCAGGGTCAGAAAAGAACAAGAGTTAGTCAAGACAGGCCTAATAGGAAAGATTAAAGACAGGGATCTGACCTAATACTACATGAAAAAAATGTGTGGATACAAATAGATCCTTTCGGGATTGGCAATCAATCTATACTCACTAAAGTAAATCTCTGAGGGTAACAGAGTATAGTCTTGAGATCGGAGGAGAACAAAACGTGGTCAAGAGAGACCTGATAAGAGATGAAAGAGAGGGATCTAACCTATGACAGATAAAGAAAACATACTTTATTAATTTTAGCACATCCTGTGTATAGTACCTAATTTTTGGTTCACGCTGTGAATATAGGATGTTGATCTCCAGAAAATTCAGTTTATTTCATATATTTATCAAAATTAAAACCAGATATTTTCTTATATTTTTGAAATTTCAATGAAAATCTTATTTTATAAACTTTCGCACAACCTGTGTATTGTACATAACGTTTGGTTACTCCGTAAATAGAGGAAATTGATTTCTACGAAATTCCGTTCATTCATATCTCCAACAAAATTATAACCTGAGATATTAACCCTTTCTGATATTTGTGAACATTCATTGGGCTCACGTGACTTCAACACAGCAGCAAACTCAACAAGGAATTATAATTCATCACATAACTTTCCCGAACCTACTTAGAAATAATGTATGAAATTAAAACTTCTGCAAGATTGAAAACATTCAATTTCTAAGAATCGAAATAGTTACAGATATTTATATACATTATTTTAATCGTATATTAAAATAGTTTATACAAAAATTTAAAAAAAAAAATGAACAATATTTATTAGTGGTTTAATATATGTTTAAAATTTTCTTCTTCCACAACTCGTACAAGATTTTTTGTTTTACAACGTTAAAATGATTTCCTTTAAATATGTAAGTTACAGCACGATACACCTTCCACATGTTTTTGTCTATTAAAGTATTACATATTTAACGAATATAACTTCACATCAATGAAACTTTTGTGAGACAAAACATCCAGAGATGTCAAAGTGGTTCACGCCCAAGCTACAACACATTGTTTGAGGTTATTGATCGCACCTGTGCATAATGAAAGTTCCTTCATGTATAGTGTCTATCTAGAGTCTTGTTTCATTATTAAACAAAACTTTTTATTCACGGTTCCTAGCAAGGATATAAATAAACTATTAAATTTAATTACCCTAAGGACAACAATTTTGGTTATAGCGATAAGTAAATCAGTGATAATACATTATATCATTGGTTAACATAATATTAAATTTATATATTACTGTTAAAAATTAAAGTATATTTTATACACATTGTGGTTACAATAACAGGGTTTCTATTAAAAAAAATATTGATTTTGATAACTTAAGTTTAATATTGCAGCGATAATATTATAACTACAAAATTTACCTTGTTTTCCTTATTATAACAGGATTTATAAGGATACTGTCACTTAATTTTCTTTATCATTAAACACATATTGTATGGATAATTTTACGCATACGAACTTAAGAATTGTATGATTAAATTTAAATTCAAGGCGCTTGTTTTATAAAGCAATTATTAAAATTACTTTAATTGAACATACTCAAACTAATTTCCTAGTATATTTTTTACGAGGAAAAACACACGAGCTTATATTAATTTTGATTTCTTGATGTTTTAAGGCGAAAAGCTCTCGGTTTTTAACCTTACAAAAAAGAAAGCAAAGAACATAAAGATCAAGTACTAATCACAAAGAGACCTGATAAGAAAGACGAAAGTTGGGGTACGTCGGTAGGTACTGGGGAGACCGCTAACAGACCGGGGCATACCTCATTCATTACTAATCGCAGCATCCGCGTCTACGTCTTCAAATCTTGCGGTAACTATTTAACTTGCCGTCGTTTTAGAATAGAAAAAAAACCTTACACATTTATCGATTGACCTAAGTGTAAATAAAGAACATTCTTTCTAAATTTCTTAGCGGTTTAAACACGTGTAAGGCCATAATTATAAAACAAACAAAAAAAAAAGAAAATTAATTTCAAATGGTCGACTTTAAACAGAAGCATACTTTACTCAGTTAATCATTCGCCAATTTGTTGAATGGCTCTTCAAATAATTTCATTCAAATATTCAAAATTTAAACAAAAGAAAGAAAATTATCGTAAACAAAATAAAAAACAGTAAACCAAGCTGTTAACTTATTATACATCTTCACACAGCCGAAGGAAACAAGTAGGACTTATATCGTAGAGAACCCTAAAAGCTATTCAAAGCAGTAGTAAAGCAGAATTCTGTTTCATTCTTGTAATGATACTTAATAATTACTTATCACAGTATGACATCGTTCAGGTTTAATGTACGTTATATATACATTTAAGTTTTACTTCTAGTTCAATAAACGTTTCAAAAACAATGCAGACATTTTATAACTTACTCAAAACTAAATAAAACTAACCATCACATGTGAGTTCAATTGTTGTTAGTTAACATTTTTTCCATTGCGTTTAAATACGAAAAATCTCTCGGTTATCATCGCTATATAAAAAAGAGTAAAGAGTTTATATAAAGATCTCTCGTTCTCGAATTATGTAATAGCTTAAAGATCAGATGAGAACAAGAGAAATTTGAAGAGAGGGATCTAACCCAAGACTACAAAAATGTAGATCCAGCTAGAATTTTATTATTATACATTATTAAAAATGTATAATAATAAAACTGAACTTCCATCATTAACAATAACTTCAATCCAGCTAGAAGCCTCGGGATTGTCACTCTTGTCTGTACTGATTTTATAGTGATCCCCCGAAAGTCGGAAATATTTAATATACGTGTCGTGCTAAAATACTAATAAAATTATCTAAATATAAATTTATGGACTAATCATAATTGAATTAAATGAAAAGCATATCATTTATGATTCTTGAAGCGATTAAAATAAAGCGTATAACTTTAAAAAAACTCAAAGCATATTTGACAAGCAATCATACATGAATTGCCGCCCTTGCAATATATCTGTAAATTATTTTACCTTTATTCTCTTGTTTTGGGCAGATGATATTTATTACCATCAAGAGGTTTCTCTCCCCCTTTTGTTTCTTGGCAGCGATATGGGCGCTTGTAACCCTGTTCATAATACACTGTTTTATAGCGTATTAAATTTCAATGTAGTAAAATGAAAATTATTTAGTTCATCTCGATCAATAGGCGTATTTGTTTGAAAATTATGTTAAACCGTAATGCCTTTAATTAATTTAATATGAGTGCAACTGAAAGTTTAGTATAACAAATTATGTAAACTAAGTTCAGTCAGTCGGAATTTAAGCACCAGTTATTAGATTTATTTAGTAACGTTTCCCAACAACACAATCCCTTTGTTGGAAAAATGCCACTGACCTTATGTTACACGTGCCAGAAAATAATTCTACCACACAATCATAATTTATTTGTTGATATATGTAAATTCATGAGAATTTTTTTTGTTATAGTAACCTGGTGGTACCATCGGAGGAGGATCCCTGATTCTAGGAATGAAGGTCTGGCCGATTCCTTTTTCGACTCGAAAAGGATCACTCATTGTTACACAAAACAATAGCTGTGAATATCGGAGGTAAACATTTCGATGGCACCACCAGATTGTTTAAGGGCCATTTTTGATCTCTGCTCTCAAACTATAAAATCTAGCAACTATTTAGTTTTTGATGATCACTTCATTCACGTCCAATTCAATCCGGCAAGGTAGACAGACTGTAGCTTATTGCAAAAAATAAAAAAAGATTCTCAACTTATTTCCTACTTGATAACTATTAGAGAAAGGTTAGGTTAGGTTAGGTTAACCATGATCCAGATAGAAATGAACTGAAATGAAATGAACCAGATAGAGTCGACTGACATGTACTTCTACTAGTTCTACTGTCCATCAACTGAAATATTGAAAATGTCCCTCCCTAAACTGGATGGTGCCACCACGCCTGGGTAATTCCCAAGACATCTAACAATAGACGTGATGTGTAGGAGCAGTAAAGATCGACAATAGAAGGGTTTCGGTTACACTTCTTCAGGTAGAAATAGCAGGTCAGGTACGATGGTACTATGACCTTTTTTTTTTAGTGAACAAACTTGATAGCTTTCAGTTCCGGATGTTAAATATTCTCTCTCTCTCTCTCTCTCTCTCTCTCTCTCTCTCTCTCTCTCACACACACACACACACACACACACACTTGCTTTTGAGCTTCATACAAAATTAAACAATTGCTCGAATTATCTAATAGCTTCAGAGTCGGAAAACAACAAGAGTTCGTCAAGAAAGACCTGATATAACAGCGAGGGATCTAACCCAACACTACGTTTTAACGCAAAGGATCTCAAAGCAAAATACATTCCTAAAAACAGTTTACATCAATTAAACTACAAAAGTAAAGTCAAATATTTCACATTTCCTGAATCACATAACTTGTTCGTTTTTGTGTGTGTTTGTTTCAGTTTTAAATAAGATAAAATCCCAACACAGTATTTCAGGGAAATGAAGAATTGAAATTAATTTTCTCTAATGTTATAAATTAAAAATATATTTTAGTTTATATTAACAAGTCACCTATGTAGAGCCTATAGGAAGTATATATATAGCGAGAAACAATAGATGATACTTCAGCAGTCTATAGACACTTCGCGTGAGAGGGTGAATAGCAGATGAGATCGTAGATACAAAATGAGCCGTATCAGAGATCATTTTATATAGAATAGGGAGAATATTTTGTATATACAGGATGGGCTAAAATAATCAGCACTGGATGTAATTATATGTTAAGTATGAAACATTATTTAACTTTACTAGATTATGGTATGTACACAATTGTTTATTTCTAACGAAAATATGCTCTGTGTAAACCGTTTAATACAAAACTTAAAGCCTTTACGAAGATGAAACATCTCTAAGATAAAGCTGTTGCGTGTTATTTATAGGTCTGACAATCTTATCTCGTAATCAATTACTGTTCTCAGAAAATGACTTTCTTGCACATACCCCAAAATCAAGCGTCGAATGGTGCGAGATAAGGTGAGTGAGAAATATGTGGGAATTATGTTGCGCGGGAAAAGAGACGGTCGAAACGATTTCCTTGAAGAAAACGAAACGTGTCTCTTGCAGTGTGTATCGTCGCACCATCCTTCTGGAATCACTGCGTACAAAAAGCTAGGATTCTGACAAGGCAAAATGCCCTAACGTCTGTTAAAAAAACGCTCGTTTATCTTCTCTTTGTACATAAAATATGATTTACAATAACAGGATGTCCTACCTCGCCCACACAAAAATAATTTCCGAATATGCAACTTCATAAACCACACAAAAAAAAAGATGTTATTAATTGACTATTTTTTCTAAAAAAATTAAAAAATCCGTATTGTTTTCCAAATTTAAATTCCTTAAAATAGTTCTTTGTTAAAAATATCCTACGATTGCATTTGTACACTGACAATGACGGTAACCCCAAAACAGGGTGCCTAATTCTGCTAAAAAATTATCAATTTTTTTTGGATAAGTCAGGTTTTTTACCATCTTTATTTTTAATTTTTGAAGCTATATTAATGTTTACTTCCTAGTATAAATTTATATTCTTTTGTAGATTATGTTAGGTGTTGAGGAGAAACGTTTAATTACATGTTAGTGTTTCTAATTTTTATATCTATTGAGGTATATCATATATCGATTTGAAATGGGAGGAGTTGGAGGAAAGCTATACCATTTTCCAAAAAAGCTTACCACCCATTTCTTCTGATGATTTGTTCAACGAGTTGAGCGTGCTGAACACTCAACTCTCCGAAAATGTCTTAACAGAATGGGCAACGCAGAAAAAGACAACAGAGCAAAGATGGTTGACTGTTTTTGAAAACTTGCGGAAAAATGAAATAAAAGTCCCAAACCTGAAGATGTTCTTGGAATTTGTGCTTTCTCTGCCAGGGACTAATGCTCCAGTAGAACGGGCCTTTTCGTTGATTAACAACTTTTGGACGTCAGAGAAGAGTCAAATGTCAATTGAATGCGTAAAGGCACTTTTAATCATTCAAATGAATTGTAATCTTTCATGCGTAGAAATGTATGATAAAGTAAGGAAGAACAAGACCTTGTTGAAAGCTTTGGCTTCTACAGAAAAATATGATTGGAACAAAAGCCAGCCTTCTTGTTAGACCCTTAATTGCTTAATTTTTTATTCAAACATGTAATTTTTTTTTTCAAACAGTCTAATTTTCATAATTCTTTACCTGAGTTGTATAGGTACATTATATAAATATTTCAAAGTCTTGTGCAATAAAGTATAATAAATAATAATGTAAAATTGTGTTTTTGTTCGTTATTTTCCAAATTTACAAATATGTATAAAAAAATATATAGGTATTGTGCAACAGTAGGTTTGTCCCGATTTTGACTGGTAAAAATATGGTAACCGTGGGTATATGTAATTTTTTAGCGTCTGACCTCTCATATAAGAATGTATTGTGTCAGCAGAATAAATGCATTTTAAGAAAATTAATAAATTATGCAATATCATGAATGTTATGATGTTATTACAATTTGATTTATAATATTGTAGAAGCAAATTTAATTGAAAAAAACCTTATTACCAGTCATATTGCAATCGTCAAAAAAAATTTCTAATCCGTAGTTTAAAGGCTCACCATTTCTTCTATATTTTTTGTGTAGAAACGAGTCAGCTATTTATTCCCCTTACAATGAAACCTCATTTGGAGGTAAAGAGTTGGGTCTAAGTACTAGTTACAATCTTGGATCTTCCGAGGATTAAGGGAGTACAAAACATGATGATATTAAGAGTTCAATATAGAGTCTGACTAAAGTAGGAAATACATTTCATAATTAAAAGTTGTCTAGATAGTATGAGCCATGTAAAAATAAACGTTCGATTAATGAAATAGTATTTATTTCTCCAAATAAAATAAATTGTTTTAAAATGAGTTCAAAAATATTGTATTTAATGTAAAGCAATTTCAAAACGATTTAAGTTTATTTTAGGAAGTAAATAATAATTTTGTTGTTACATGTCCTAAAATTAATTATTAGTCGCTCTTGTATAAAAATAGATTTCGACAAAAAATGGAGAAAGAAAGTCATGTAATAAATGTACATAGAGTGAAGCAAAAGTTTGAATCTCTTAATTACAGAAAAAACAGTTATGATATGAAATTTCATGATTTAAATATTTCTATATAATAATAATGCTTCTAACTAGTAACATTGCATTGACATAAATTTTTTTTAAAAACATTACGTTACATCCTAGTGAAAAGATCGTTGGAGAAAGTGTTGAATAACAGAACACACAAAGCTACATTTTCAATTTGCTAGTAATAACATAATTCATCGAATTACTTTTCAAAAACAAATCATAATATAAAACTTTAATAAAATAAAATAAAATATGTTTGTATCATAAATGACAGTTACAATAATTTTATTTTTCCAGATTTATTTTCATGTTCCACTTAGCACAAAACTGTTTCAAACCACATATCATACCTTGCAACATGGATCTATCTGTCGCCAACTGCACAAATCGTTTGCATATGCAAACATCTTTCCATCCAACCCCTCACTTTCAATTCTTCCCTCGGAAATTGTCTAAATCCTTAAGAGGTTTTAATATTTACTCTCTAAGTTATTTTGACAATGTCTCAGTTTTTAACGGTAATTTTGAACCCGCCATTTTGGATTGAACTTTTTTTTAAACAGTAAAAGTGTCATGTACGTGTTTTTTAACAGGTCAGAAAATGATGATCTGTTCAGAATTAAAAAACTTTTATTTTTATTTATTTTTTCTAAGTGTGGTTTAATCCGCCATTTTGAACTACACTTACATTTTTAAATGGCAAAGGTGTCACGTGACACATATTTATAAACTTCTTTTTACTTCAGAAACGACGATGTAATTTCAATTAAAATGTCCTACACCATTTTTTAAAACTTTCACAAAATGGTGTTTTAAAATAATTCACACGCGAAAAAGCAAAACACCAAGTTAAAGAAATGAGGAATTATCAAAAACCATTTAAGATTTAACCTACAGTCGTATCGACGTTTAGTCCATGTCAGGTTGAGAGAGATGTAATATATTCAGGTTAGATTATACGTAACTGTATGTGATAAGAGATAGTTCAGCCTCTAATTTATTAATCATAAAACCTTATCCTTCAACTTAAATGATATAAGTATACAATTTTCCTACAATTTACTTACCGAAGACAAAGGATAGATAATGTATTAAAACAGCGGTTTCAAGTTTTTGCAGATATGTACCTTTTGAGGTCTCCTAAGCCTGAAACAGTGACTGTTTATCTTGCCTATAGTCTACAGTTATCAATAGATAGACGTTTGATCACTGAAACATTTATTTTCAACCAGATCTGTTATCATCAGATCGATATGTTCTTCAAGTATATTATAGAACATTACCATTAAAATTTCCTTCGATGAATAATGGACTAACAATAGTGTCCCCTAAAATTCCTGCCCAAACATTTAGTTTCTCAGGCTACAGTCAATGTCGTTCAACAAATATGTAAGGGTTTCATCGATCCAGTAACAACAGTTATGTTTGTTGACAAAACCATTTTAAAAAAACAAAGCATTCGTCTGATAAACAATCATTTCGTATCTGGTTTTCGTTTTAACCACAGAGTGATCATTTCTTCGTTGGACTGGATTCGTCGATCATAGTATTTCGTGCAATTCATGCTAGAATTATAGGGATGAAATTTGCGAAGTTTTGTAACTTTCAGTTCAGAACTGTTTACAAACCCGTAGAGAGGAAATTTTTGTGAATTGACAATGTTGTGTCCATGGCAAAATGAACTAAATCTTCAGTCTGAGCTAATTCATCGATAGCTATACTTCCCTTTTCGATTTAATTTGTACCTCACCCTATTTCAGGAAACTTTGCTAAAAGTTAAATGATATAATTAAAAACACTATTAATGCATATGAAATATTGTTCCAAATTGTTTTTCACTAACCTTTTGCAGTTGTACACTGGTTCTGAACTCCATAAATAAAAACAATGTCTACTCTTTCTTGGAGAATATGAACAATTTTAAGTCTCTACATAAATTAAAATAACGTTATATAAAGAAAAAACCAAAAAGAACGAGCAAATATATGTTAAGAGAATAAAACAACCGTATCAACCACTCCAGGGCACAAATACAGATATGAAAGTGAAAGTTCATTTAATCCATAAAATGTAGGGGAGAGTGTTGTACCTTTCGACAATTGTACCTCTGGACAGTTGCAATATCACTTAATGTGACAGGGAAATTTAATTTTTTTTTATTCCCACATAGAAAGGCAAGCTTGTTACTAACTCTGTTGGAGGGAATTCTCTTTGTGATGAATATTGATGCTGTTGTTTACTGATACGTTTTTTCTTCATAAAAAGTAAGTATTTGGACATACCTTTGAATAATTTTAGTAACCTTTTATTTTAAGTAAATGAGAATTAAAAAATAGTGATGTAATAGTGGAAAACATGCTCTTTTTCATACACATATGGAAAACCAATAAACATAACCTATAGCATGGATATGGCAATTATTATTAAAAACTAATCCTTGTTGTACCTATGGACAAAGCCCTTGTTGTACCTCTGGACATGTCCAAAGGTACAACAATATAAATACTAATCAAACTTGTGAGAAATATATATTTCTAAGAATAAAAGAACACAATTTCTGACAAAAGTAAATACATTCTTAAAATAATATCATTATTATTACAATTAATATACATTTTATTATTCATAGAAACTTCAAACATTTAATTTGGTAATTTGAATTTATTAATTTTGAATTTTGATTTATCTTCCTTTAATTAATTTCTTGTATTTTGTAATGCCTGCAAATATATTACTGCTAATTGTATTATACGTTGTTTTCTTGTTATAGTGCCGAGGAGCAAGACTGGTGTCAAACGTGTAAAATTTTCAAAAGATATTTTAGAAGAGGCAGTTAAAGCTGTTTTAGAAGGCAAGTCAGTCAGAGAGGCAGCAAGTGAGTATTCAATTACTAAGTCCACATTATGGAACTGTCAAAGTACACCAAGCTAGTGGAAGTGAAACTATTAATGTGCAATTGGGGGAAAATGACAGACGCCAAGTGTTTTCAAAAGTTCAAGAGTCTGAATTGGCGACTTATTTAGACATGGCAGCTAGACTTCACTATGGTTTGACTAAAAAAGATACCAGATCACTTGCATTTCAGTATGCCGAAATTAACAACATAAACTGTCCTGCACAGTGGAAATTTGAAAAGGTGGCAGGGAATTTTTAGAGGATTTTTAAAAAGGTGGAATAAATTAGGTCTTAGATAACCTAAAGCTACCAGTTTGGCTCGGTCAATAAGTTTTAATAAAACTAATGTAAAGAAATTTTTTGACAATTATAAAAATGTGTTAAACAGGTATAAGTTTACTCCGAATAATATTTACAATCTAGATGAAACTGGGAACTCTATAGTTCATGTTCCGCCAAAAATAATAGCTCCAAAAAGTATTAAACAAGTAGAGAGCATGAATTCTGGTGAGCGTGGTGTTAATGTAACTATGTTAGCATGCATCAATGCTACAGGCAACCATGTGTCTCCAATGTTAATATTTCCAAGAGTTCATTTTAAAGAACACATGTTAAATGGGGCCCCACCCGGCTCTATTGGAGGTGCTAATCCTGGCTGGTCAAACGAACAGTTGTTTGTAAAATATTTAGACCACTTTATTAAATTTGTGAAATCATCTAAAGACAATCCAGTACTTTTAATACTAGACAATCATGATAGCCATATATCTATAGATGGGATTAATAAAGCTAAGAAGGCCGGTGTGATTATGCTAACATTTCCTCCTCATAAATCGCACAAGCTGCAACCCTTAGATAGGACTGTAATTGATCCTTATAAAACATTCTACAACACTGCAGCTTCTGTATGGATGCTCTCAAATCCCGGAAAACCATTAAGCATCTATGAAATAGGTCAAATGTGTGGCAAAGCTTACTTACAATCCTTTATTGCTAGAAATATTATAAGTGGTTTTGAAGTAACAGGAATATATCCATTAAATGAAAACATCTTTCATGAAGAAGAATTTTTGTCTTCATATGTTACTGACAGACCTAATCCAGAAAGTCCTAATTCCCGAGAACTACTAACTAATTCAAGATATCATTTATTTCTCCCGATCGGATTCCAAACTGATTTAAACACAATTCCTGCAATAATTTCACCACAGATTATAAGACCTTTTCCTAAAGTTGCAGAACGTAAAGTTACAAGAGGTATAAAGAAAGGGAAATCCATGATCATGACCGATACTCCAGAAAAAGAAGGTATTGAAAGAGAAAAATCTAAGAAGAATAATAAGAAGATTATGAATCAACATATTCCAGTTCCTATAAAAGTACGCAAAGTGTTATATTACACTAGTTCGGATGATGAAGGTGAGGAATTTTTATCAGAAAAAGAAGAAAAACGTTAGAAGCATTGGTAGGAGATATTTATTCAAGAGAAGCAGAAAGTGCTGAAGAACAATCATTTTTGGAAGGAACAATTAAAGAGGGGAGTTTTGTTTTAGTGAGACTAGTGGGAAAGAAGAGCATAATTTTCTATGTTGCTGAAGTAACTGTTGTGAACAATTTGGATGATCAAGTTAAGTATTTTAAAAGGGTTGGGGAAACAAACAAATTTGTGCGAGAACCAAGACATATATGATATGTCAGTGCGTCTTGTTGAAATGGTACCGTACTTCCTCTTCCTACATCTGTGGGAGGATCAGAAAGAAAAGTGTCTCAGCTGTTATTTCCTATAGATTTTTCATCATACAATGTTAAATAAACTGTTTACTATTAATTACTACTTTATTTTCTAAATACTTCATTTTACTATTTGCTTAAGAAATGTTTAAAATATTATGTTATCAAAGCTTTTTTGAATAATAAAGTTTTTATTGAAATACATACATAATCTGTAAACAAAAATAATTTATATGTCTGAAAATAAATTTGTAAAACCAAAACCTAGTATTTGTCCAAAGGTACAAATTGAGTGTCCAAAAGTACGCCTATGTGTCACACCTTTGGACATTATGCAGTCCAATTTATTTAAGCAAAATATATATATATATATATATATGTCTTTAATCATTTATAAAAATTGTGTAAAGGAACAGAATTTTGATTTTTATTTTAGTCGAAAAAGAAAGGAAATTGATCAAATGGTTATGAAGATAATAATTATTTAATAAAATTTGTCCAGAGGTTTACAACACTCTCCCCTACTAAATGTTATTTATGCCCTTATCAGGGCATAAGATAAGGAGTTCCTTCATATCTCTAATCAGGTAAATTTGGCTCTGTCCACTTCATATAGAATTTTGAAATAAATACTGTTTTCTTAGCGCATTTACCTATTTTTATACAATTCTAGAAAAATAACATTTTTGAGCGTAGTGAGCGAATGAGTTACCCGATTTTTATTTTCCTATTACAGAAATTTATATTTTTTTAAAGGGCCTTAATTTGTGATTTTTGTGATGGGATGGTGAGAGGGAGAAGGAGTTTTGGATTTTGTAAAATAAGTTTTCTAAGGTTCCCCGTAAAAGTGAATAACTCTCCTAAGAAAGGATTCTGCATATAACCTTTCGTTTTTTAAATAATAAAGGGGATAAGTTTAAAAAATTCACCCTGTATATATAAAATTTCAAAATAATATTTAAAATATCCTACAAAGAAGCAAGGAGTGACTCTTCTATCACTAATCTCCTATCAAAAATACAAAGGCAACAATTCAGTAATAAAATTAATTACATATTCTTTCTCAAATCTAAAGTGGATAACAGTGTTAAAAAGTGCTATAATTTTTAACCGTTTATTTTAAATTAGTTATGCTGAAACGTGTTTTAATTCATAAATTAGATCCCTTGAAAAGATACCGTGAATCCCCTTTGCGTTGAAGTTGGAAAGATGCTGTAATGGGCTAGCATTGTTGTCGATAACAAAGCTCTTCACGTTTTACATATGCATGGAGATACGTTTTACATAGAGATAAAGAAATTGGGAAGGGATGGTTTTGGCACCAAGTTTCCAGTCGATTTATTACCACAGTTTGTAGACTCGCCTTACCTTAAACAATTTAATTATATGATATTTACTATTTACATTTAAGTTGTTCGACCTTATTTAATTTGAGATTATGCCTAACAGTTACTATTTTTCTATTTATTTATTCCCCCCCCCCCCCAGTATTACCTCAAAACACATCCCATGTATGTGCGGCGATAAGACTATCACTTTCTTTCAAATCTATTGTAAGCTGATGAATAAAGATGAGATTTTATTTATATTAGAGTTTAATATTTAATTTCATTTTGGTAACTTTATTGTTGTTTAACCCAGCAGACGATCGATGTAGATCATTGCTGTAACTGTGCAGTCATATAGAAAATTATCTTTTTATATCGAATCAAAATAAAGGACAAATTTATTATTATTATTATATAAAAAGTATCAAGGATTGGTTATACCAAGTTGGGTATTAGAGCATCTGTGTTCAGCCCAGTTGTATATTTGTGTTTGTTTGGATTAAGTTCAATCATTATATTTAACATTCGTAGTATATAAGACACATATTACAAAAACTGTCCTGCATACATTCAAGCGAAACCATTTCCACGCATAGGCTTATCTGAATGTGGAGATCATTTCTCTGAATTTATTTGTTACGTCCTACATCTATAAAAAATTACAACAGATGACATTCCTAAAACAAATGATAAAAAAATTATTGATATTCAATCAAAAATTATAGATATATAAATTTTTTTTATTATTTTTTTTTATTACAACTGAGGCAAACAAACAAAATAATATAAATAAAATTCTTATTAAGGCATGAATTCGTTATTTATCTATCATTTAATGTACAATTCTATATGATCTATCGTGAACGAAATTGTAACTGTGTGTAAACAATAAAACACCGGATGCAAGGTAGCCTAATGCAAGCTATTTCCAGCGTGGAGGGGACTTACCCCTCTCTGACATCTTCCTCTTCCGCACTGTGGACTGTACAGTGTCGCCCATCTCTACCAACTCTCGCATCTTGTTCCCCCTCGTACTTGTAGTACTCCCTCGCATCCTTGTTCTACTCATTAGGTCTTCTTTTACTATCGTTCTACTCTCTCACCCTAGTGGTCTGCGGGTGAACACGCAAAAAACCGGCGCCTTTTGTTATCCAAGAGCAAGATATATTTACGGACCGGACGTATTAATGTAAATATATTATGTAAAACTTATTTTGGATGGAAATAAATTGACTAATGTTTTTATTTTTTATCAAATAAAATAATAAAACATTACCATATGGAATTAAGCCTCACCAGTTACCTCTGCATAGGAAAAGCAGTGGTTCCGAAGTTTAAGGTTAGAAGTTGACTTTTTTAGATTAAAGTGTGTATGATCAAGAATTATCTTTCATTATAGAATATCTTCATTTTTAATATTTTATATATTATTTTAAAATTTGGACACCTTTTGAGATATTTGATTGCACGTTTAATCTTATTAGTGAAACTGTAAAAACGTGGAAAACAATCAGAGAAAATTGAGTTTCAGAGTTCAATATACTGTAGGAGTGAGATTGGTGAGGCGGGGGAGTCTCATTTCCTATTGAGTTAGGGAACAAGGAAGGAAATCTGATTATTTGATTAACCCAATCAAGGAAACCACAGGTTTAAAATAGATTTTAAACGACAATATATTATGTGTTGTATTATTATAGTGTTAATTATATAATGTAAGTATGACTTATTATGTTTTCACTTATTTGAAAAGTCGTATATACGCCCGATATTTTCCGTTTAATTATAAAAACCGATAGGGCTATAAAACGAAATCTACAAGATACTTAGCTTATTTCCAAATTTATTATTTACCTATTTTTGAATTAATATAAATTATTTCAACCTACAATTTCGTAACGAAAAATAGAAAACATATAAAATATATTGGCAGTGTTTTGATATAAATAAGATATTCACTATAAATACTAAAGTTTAGCGGACCATATTTTGATGTTTGTTTAGGACATTGTTTTAAGAAACAACTAATTACTAAATCGTGCGTGGAGGTGTTCGGAAGCTGATTTTCTACGTTTATTTTCTTAATTAAAATATTAAAGACAATAAAAAAAATATTAAATATTTCATTTATCAGTCTGTGAATACAGTTTCATCATTCGGTGTGACTAGTATTACGAGTACAAAAATGGATTTTAACCTTTAGTCATGGTGTTTTTTTGCTTAAATTTAACCAAAATAGGCTATTAACCATTGCAAAAAAGGCCCATTGCACAATCCGTGATTGTTAAAACGAATAATAAAATATTTAGCAAATTTCTTTACAACTAAATTTGTAATGAAATTATAATAAGTGGATTATAATAAATTAAGATAAAATGAATAAAGGAGGGACTCTTCTATACTAACTAACATCCTACTAGAACCACATGGAGGATATTACTTTTTTTTTTTCTCATGTAGGAAGTGTTACAAAATGTAATAATACTTTTTCAAAGTTTATTATGCTGTGTATTAAAATTAGTTATGCTGAAACATATACTATTATAAACCTAATGATATTTTAGATTTAGATTAAAATTGTATTTACATAGGCTACCGATAATTAAAAATTAAATTATCTGTTAATTTTGTTTGAACCGCTTACACCATTGGAAATCTCTCCATCACTGTAAAACAACAACTATTCAAAATTAAATGAGTCAATTAGGGTTACAAATTAATGTAAATGTAAAAGTTAATCTTTTAAATACACTACAAGATTGATTAATATTTAATCTTCTAATGTAAAACATACAGTGTATTTAATGCGATTTTTTAAACATTACCAATAAATATTGACTCACCTAAGAGACCAACTATTTATTGGCTTTCAAAAAAATATTTGCAAATAAAATAAAATAAAAGCTTTATTTTAAAAGTAGTCTGCCATTTCGGTTTTGTTAGTTATGCCAATTACAGGTTTCTCAGTTAATTATGCTTTTAAAATATTCTTACAATTACACTCGAAAGTCTATTTACTTATTCCAAAATATTGATTTCACATTTTACGTTAACTAACGAATACCAATATGATTTTGTGAATAAAGACTACTAAGTAACAATTATTGTTTTTTCATTTATTTGTCCCCTCGTCTAAAAAATAATAAAGAAAGAGGGAAAAAATACTAGTACTATGAATGCAAACATTTATACAGTAACCAAAATATAATCAAGTCTTTAATGCCACTTGCAGACATGTAAAAATATTACATATTAAACAAGGTGACAATGTTATGAGTTTATTAGAGCCAATATAATAACTACATGATTACCTTAAACTTAGTCATATGTTTACATTGCTCAAAAATACGAACACGTGTCTTCTATGAATTCTTTCCCTATTAAGCAATTTAAAGTACGGCCTGAAAACAAAACTATATTACAATTTTTAATATCAGTGGGAAGTTAATTGTAGACTTTTCGATCTATATAAACAAATGATCTACGAAAATATTCTTTGCAGATTTTCGGTTGTTTAATTAGTAAAATGGTTTGACTTGTACGTTTTGAAAGAACAGGGGCTCTCAGTAGTTCATTACAGTAGATACTGAATGGCAATCTCGAAGGACACCTAGATGCATCTACACCTTTTTTCATATAGTCTAGTGTTGAATCCTGTTATATCCATCTCTTCCATCTTTCCTATTAAGTTTCTCTTGTCGCTTTCCGCTCCTGACGCTATTCGAGGGCTGGGAGGGGGAGGGGTTAAAAGGAATCAAGAAGGAGGGGGTTTTTTGCCTTAAAAAATAAACAAGCAAGATGAACAATAAATTAAATATCTTAATTTGCTCTTTAAATAACGCATATTCATTTTACTATTAATTTTAATTTTCTTCAGTGTATAATACAACCTCGTCAATGCCTTAGCAGGTGAGACCATTGGTCGGCCAGACAAATAAAAAGTGGAAGTTACAAAATGAAAAATTGTAACATGGAATTCCACCAAGAACCTTCGGTCTCAACAATAATGGAATAAAAGAACATAAAATACAGACCCCATACTGTCTAATACTCAAAGCCATGGTCGGAATATATCAAAGGGGATAGATTTGATAGGGAGATGAGAAGGATTTATTTAACCCATTATTAGATGAGAAAAGGTGTAGATCCAGCTATGTCTCCTCAGAATTGTCAAGCCCATACTCACTATAGTGCGCCCCTAAAGTTAGATATTTGTTTTAATGTAGAATAGAGAACAATGGAAGCAGAGAATAGGTTATGGATAATGTACTGTCAAATTACAACACATTAAACCAGAATCCAATTAAACTAATTCAGTTCCTCTTTTACAGTGTTAGCTCATTCCAGTGGACATGCCAACGTCGGTTAAATAATCAATTTCACAGCAAATGCATTCCAGGAATCTCAGACAATAGAATGTCATCCGATTAAATAACTGTATTTAACTCCAGGATTTTATTTGTTTGGAAATAATGTTTGTTTTGTGGAATCCCTGTCATTCCTTAATTAAATGTGTTAATAATAAAAAAAAAAAATTTAAATTAATATTAATACATTAAAATGTTTTAATTTATAAAGAAATATTATATTTTAAAGTTATGTCATGCGGTGTAGTTAAGAGTGAAAATAAGATTTGATTCGGTTAGTCTATTAAATAATAGAACATGGAGAAAAAAAGGGGGTAGGGAAAAAAGGAAGAAAACAACATAAAATAAAGTCCTTAGCCCTCAAAAACTCTAAAAGCATATTTGTAATAGAAATAACGGGGGGTTTTAAGAGAGATCTGTTAGGAAATATGAAATAAAGATATCTAATAAAAGACTAGATAAAAAACGTGTAAATCCAGTAAGTGTCACTCGGAATTGCCTAGCCACACTCACTAATGTGCCTATAGCACTTAATGTACCTAAGAGCCAAAACGATTTCATGAAGGAAATATCAATAATAAAACAAATAGCATATAAGAACGGCTTCGGCTCTAAAATGATAGATAAATAGATATTCAAACACAAAAATAAAATCAACAATCGCAAAATCAAATTTCAAAATAGAATTGATGATAACAATAAAACGTTAGTACCTATGGAATTTACCCGCATTCTAAACTGTCCCATCAACAACATATTCAAGAAACATGGATTCAATATCGCTTACCGCACTTCTAACAACCTGGGCAACTTCCTTAACACTAATTAAAAAATAAAAACGTTAACAAATATTACAATAGTGGAGTCTACAAGCCATAACTGGTTTAAATAGGCCAAACTGGCAGATCGTTTACAAAAAGATTTAAAGAACATTTACCTACTCATAAAAACTCCCTCTCCAGACATAAATCTAATTATGCCGAACATTTGATCAACACAAACCACACCTACACAGATATCAGCACCAACATGACCATTATCCACAACGAGAGGTAGGGCCGTCGTCTCAACGTATTGGAAGAATATAATATATACACTTCCCAGAAGAGAAACCCTAGCTCACTCCTTAATGATAAATTGAACTTTGCAGCTAAACCCATCTACGACTTAATGTCTGATCTTTAAACAAACACAGCTGACATTGAGAATCCATTATCAACCTTCACTTCAGTCTCCGTTTAGAAATACAGAAACTATGCCGCGACCACGCCAGTATAAAGTTTGTATGGCATTTGACGAAGAGTTAACCTCAGATAGATTTTATATTGTATTTTATGTCATGTTATCGTATGTGTTCAGTGTCGTTATGTATTTTATTTAAGTGTTAAGCCTACATCTGACGAAGCCGGCTGTAAACGGCGAATCAGCACTGTAGTGTTTCTACAAACTAAAAAGAATTGCTCTGACTACTGAAAAAGGTAACTAATATACACTAATGTGACCCTCTGAGGTATAGTATGCTAGAGTATATAGTAAAATTTTCTGTAACTATTTTAAATACTAACACCAATAAGTTATTGTTGAATTAACCAATATATTTTGTAATTGTTTCTATCTTTTTCTTTGACATTAAACCAAGCGAACTAATTAATATTAATTATAGATCTTGAAAGTATACTTTATATTGTCGGAATATATTAGTAACGTGCAGTTCAAGTCTCAGTTGAATTTACCAAACGTATTATACACAAAGGACGACCTGTTAATTGAGTTCAATGTAATTTGTACTACTTCTTGTTTATAATGCCTTTCAACTGGTACAAAGGTCTCTGTATTACTTCACGGTGAGAGTTTAATTGAATCTAGATTAGTGCCATAGTATAACAAAGTAAATACAGTGAAAAATAAGGGCTTTCAATATAACAGTAAACACAAAGAAAGTGGAATATTACAAAATATAAAAGTAAACGTACTATACCTTTAAACTGGCTTATCTGGACCGTCCGGCTGCTTTATATATGTGGCTTCAATTAGTTTTCTTTTGTATAAGTTTTAATGTATAAGGGAATAATGACGCGATCGAGGACAAAAATCTTCTAAGAGAGGGGAAAAGTTACGATATATTTTTCTTGGTTTCACCCCTTAAACAATCAGTTGCTTACCGTCCTTTGTGTGTAAGCCCTAGTGTGGTGGTTTTAATTGATCACGTTTTTAGTTAAAAGTTCAAGCCTAGTTTTAGGCTTGAGTTCTTTTCTTAAGTAACAAATTTAGTTTTAGTTTCCAACATGGTAGTACACTACAAGGCTATGTTGGTGTTTTTCTATTTTATGTTCTAAATTTAACACTTGATAACGAGAGATGACTTATACTTTTGAAACCTCGAGTATTATTCTTTATATACACAAATGATGGTATATGTTCGATTAAACTATATTAATATTTTATTATTATTATTTTAAATAAACCTTATGGCATGAAGGTTTATTTTGTTACAGGCATCCACAGTAACAAAATGTTGGATGAATACAGAATTGTTTGGCAGAGAGAAAAGCACTAACCTACAAAGTTTACTGCTATTAAAACCCCTAGACGTATATTAAGTTAACCAATTCAAATTTTGATATTTATTAATTTAAAATCTAATTTCTTTTCATTCATAGTGCATAATATTTTCACTCTTAATTTGAATAAATTTGGTTTTAATCATTTTTATGTTAATAACAGATATATATGATGGAATCTTTTCAATTTGTGATAACTACATAAAAGTAATGGTTTATATTTTATTTCAATATCTCTCATGTAGGTAGTCAACGTGATTGCTTCTATCATGCCGCTCAACATAAGTCAACAAGGAAAACACTGGAATGAAAAATAAATTGCTGTATTCCGGACATAATGTGAAAACAGGTCATTGTATAACTTATATTTTTTATCATTGGTGAAATTTATGTTGAGATTAATCGTAAAAGCATCTCAAATATATTTATGCCACATTTTGTAGGAAGTAATTTTTTTAGTTGCGAAAAAATTTGCTTTCATAATCTCCTTTTAAAAAACGTAAAATTTAAACCCAGACTGTTAGAAAATATGAGAGTGGGATCTAACCCAATACTAGATGAAGAAATTTGTACATTCGGCGAGGTTCCTAGGGATTGCCATGCTTACTTCAAGTAAACTTCTAAGATGGTAAAGGCGTAATAATATCTTTTCATATAATAATAATCAGTATGATCATAAGTCAGAGCAACTCCATTCTATATTTTGGTTTAAATTGGAATATAAAGTCAGCAAAAAACCTAAATATTGGGAATTATAGATTTGATGTAGATTCTACTTTTTGGTAGAAAAGTTTATGTTTAAACACTTTTGTGGGGTGGGGAGGGAAGGGGGGTTATCTTAAATTCAAAAGCAGTTGAGTCACAGATTTTATTTATTTCTGTGGTTTAAAAGAAACACCTAACAGTTATCATATGCCCTTTTAAAAAGAAGGAAGTACAACCATAAAAGTACAACCCCTAGCTCTCAAATATTCTATTAGCGTCAAGAAAAAGAGTAAGGAACAAGAATAGGTCAAGAAAGAACTGATAGGAAAGACGAGAGGGATTTAAATTAGACTACATGGAAAAAGTGTAGATCCAGCTAGGTTCCCTCGGGATTGCCACTCCCGTACTCACTATAGTGAGCTCCTGAACATAGCCACTATATTTCCTTAAATAAATCGTCAAATACAGTACATTTCATCACATTTGCATTTGGGTGTGAAGATGACAGTTGTACACTAGCCGCGCTAATGATTGCATAACAAGAGAGGCTGTTTTCTTTCGGAAATGAACCAAACAATCTCTTAAAGTATAGATTCAAAATTCCTGTGAGTGGTGACTGTTCTGGTGGGGGAGGGGGGTTGCTGTACCAGGTATGATCGTTGCATTACCATAAACAGTTGTTAATTACGGGTAGCTTGATCTTGTGTAGAGGAGCAGAATATCATTGATTATAGAGGTTGGCTTTGACTACTTTCGACTCGGTTACGAATTCGGTATAAAGATACTATTAGATAGATACAAACGTTATTCAATAAATAACTCATATCTTAGACATTTTGATTTTAAAAATTATTTTATTTAAAAACTTGGAATAGATTGTAATAAATGTTAAATAAGAATTATCGTTAAAAAAATAAGTGTAAGTTTGTAGTTACACTAACTGAAACAATGAAATGTTACCACTTTCGACGTCACTCCAGTTCTCTGTTTATTGTTGAATGCCGCGTTCTGAAGTTTAATTTTTTATTTTTTTACTTAAAGCATGGCTTTCATTTTTCTGCGATAATTTAAACAAGTCATTTTAAAGCATATTCATGTAGTTTCCTTGGATCATACTTGACGGTCTTATAATTAACATGCCTGTTTTCTATTTAATATTGTATAGATGATTTATATTATGATTCTAAATTAATATAATCGCTTGAGTATTAATAAATATTGCATAATATATTTATTTTGAGTGACTTCTATATCAGACATTTTATTTTCCTTTCTATTGTCACATGATTTTACCTTTATTTATATACCTAAAACAGTAACAGTTATAATTCTGGAACCGACACTCTTTCCAATTTTGTAGTCATTCCGGAAATTTCAACAAACGATGGAAATTTATGTGACAAAAGAAAAACTATTTTGTTCATATCCTTCACGTTTATTGTCTTATAACTGTGGTAATTGTCTTATATTAGTTAACGATATTTAGTGGAATAGGTATTAAAAATAATAAACGAAATAGATACAGAGTATAATTAAAAAACTAGGAAAAATTAATATTTTTTTCCTTGTTATTTAAAGGCGAAAAACCTTTCAGTCATCCTATTTAAAAATAGAAGATAAAGGTCCTTAGCACTCTAATACTCTTTAATAGCGTCAGGATAGAACATAGGAAGAGAAAAAAATGGTCAAGTGACCTACCTGACAATGAATATACAATAGGATTTAACAAAACATTCTAAAAAAGGTGTAGATGATCCAGATAGGGACCCTCAGGTTTGCCGCATTCACAACAGTGAGCTCCTTTGGGATTTAAAAATAATACGACTAAATTTAACAGGCTCTTTTATGAGAAAATTTTAATATATTTTCTCATAAAATTATTACGAAATTCATTCTTCTCAACAGAATGTTTTCCAACAAATATTTATTTTCCTTTCGTCTAAAATTAATTTGCGTCTATAGATAAAGCCCTTTAATTTTAAGCTTGCCGCAGTACAAAAAATCAACGTAATTGACATAAATTTCATTTGTATTAACGTTATTCTTCTCACTAAAAATCTAATTTAAAATTATACTACTTGTCAAGGATTATGAGTTTTAGACTGTCAACAAGATACCATAATCCCTCAGTGAACAGTTGACCACTACATTAGCAAGATGTGGTTATATTATCTCAACTTTATTTTATATTTATTTTTGTGAAATGTGTATCAGTATGTTGTGTAAACGTGTTGTTTCATCTGATGATGGTATATTTATACCGAAACAGCTGTTATGAAATATTAATAAATACTAAACACAATATTCCTAAGACGTAAGTAATTTAGTAATAAACTTATTGTAAAGCATTCATTAGGCAATATGGAATTTATGAGTCTTAATACTTTGATGAGAAGAAAAGGCTTGAGTAGATTAGACCTAAATGGGTAAATGGAATCAATCTGAAACTTACTAAAAATTAAACGTTTATCAGTTAGTACTTGTATTTTGGATACGCAAATTTCGAAAGAAAAAACTTTGCTGCAGGCACAGAGGTAAAATCAATAGTGGGTGAGATATTGTATTCAATTTAAATTTTTTCTGTTTATGCGAAAGGTTTTACCGGATAAATGAGGTTAGGGCAGCTGCAATTTCAGTATGATGGTGGTAAAATAGATAAACGTGTTTACGTTTATGTACCTTTACAAATAGTTTATTCAATACACGACTTTATATTTGCTGTGCCTCTCAGTTAATCCATTTATATAATTTTTTCCGCTAGAATAGTATGTTTTATACTTGTTGAAAGTAATAGACCTCTCTGTCATCATCACCTAATTTAAAAAAAAAAAAAAAAGAAAGAAAGAAAGAAAAGAACGTAAAATAAAGACACCTAGCACTAGATAAGCTAATAGCGTCAAGTTCTGAAGAGAACAACTGTTGGTTAAGTGAGATCTGATTAAAAAGATGAAAAAGAGCTACTGCGTGACTCTAGACTACATGAAACAAGGTGTGGATCCAGCTACGTTCCTCGGGATTGATCGATTTAGTGACAACATGAAAGGTAAAATAGTACAAATATTATATGAATGCCTTGAGCCAATTTCTTTAGATTTTGTTAATTTTTTCTTTAATAAAAGATAGATGATTATAATTGCCTTTTTTATTTTCATGATTGTAAGAGTTTAGTTTTTAAAATTTAAAAAAAAATCTTTTTATACCGGAGGTGAAAATGTTCAAAAGACACCATTGCGCATAATGGTAGTGTGGGATATTTACCCACTAAAAAGACCTCGATTTATCACAACCAGTCCACTGTACCGACAAACAATTTTCTTTTATTAGTAGATAACTGTGTTGAGAGAATTTTGAGAAACTAAAACCCTCGCTTTGTTAAGCCATCAGATCGTGTGGCTTCTTTCTGCTCAGGCAACGGATGTCACTGCCTACATCCAGTACGGTCAGCACTGTTAATAATAGCACATGTAAGAATGTTAATAATAGACACTATTACATGAGAGGAAAAAAACTTTCCTAAAATTTTATTACTTAACAACCTAAAAGGTCAATCTTGGTTTTAAGAAAGAAAATAAGCACAAATTAGGAATCGAGATTTTGTACTAATTTAGTAATTTTGAATTTTCTCTCTTAGCAATTAATATACTTTCACAGCTATTTAATAATTAATTGGAAGGAACCTTTTTAACAATTTAAAATTTTTGAGGTTGAAATTTTAAATGGTTAGTTTTAATAGATGTTCTGCTATGCTAGATTTTTCTGGTCTGTCGTATTTAATGGGCCAAATGTTCTTTAAACCTGGTGGTGATTTTTCTCTTTGTTTGACCAAGTCAATCCTATCAAAATCGCTACATTTGATTTCATACCTTCTAATTGGTGATAATATTCATTGTTAAATAGAAAAAATGCTGATTCTTACAAATACCTGTTAGTTAAGACTACCTGTAAGTTAGTTATACATGTTCGTTAAATTTCTTAGGTTATACGCTATTAAATTCGAAAAATTCTTTAAGATAATCTAAAGTTTCTTTAATTGGTATGCTGGGGAACAACGAGCTTACATCAAAAGAAAGTAAAATGTCACTGTTTTTTAACTTTTTATTTTTCATCACTCAAATGAAAAATTCTAAATTGTATTGTTTTCAATAGAGAAAGAACTATTAACTTTTTGATTATTCTTAAGTTTTGTAAACTCATCTGTTAACCATTTTGATATTAGATAAGTTGGTGATTCCATGCACGAAACTATTGGTCGCATTGATTTACCTTCCTTATTAATTTTGCCAGGCAGTACAATCTAGTTAACGTTGGATTCGGAATGTGGAATTCGTAGACTTCCTTTGGTGGGATAACTGCTGTGCGATTCTTAATGGATTTTTCGTTGTACTAATACATTTGTCTAAGAGGTTTCTTTTTTTTCCCTTTTATTTTCTTCTTATTAGATAATTTTACCAAGCTAGTTGCTCTGTGGAAATAATCTTCCTTGTCCAAATTTACAGTTGTACCACATTTGTCTCCCTTTAAGTAGAAACATTCTCTTTCTTTCAAACCTTTAATTATTTTCAAATCATGTTTACCAGTGGAAAATTTGTTCTTGCTGTTGCTTGCCTTATTCTGAATTTTAAATTTACATTCGTTGCGTATGTAATTCTTGTCTGAGTCTTACGATACTAATGTTACTTTCAATATTAGCTACTATATCTTCTACTACATGTTGGTGTTCACTAGCTATGGAAAATTTTAACCCCTTGCTCTAATTTAACGATTGTGACAGGGTTTACCTTGGTCAAACAAAGAGAAATGTCACCACCAGGTATAAAGAACATTTGGCCCATTAAATACGATAGACCAGAAATATCTAGCAGAGCGAAACATCTATTAAAACTAACCATATCACAAACCTCAAAAATTTTTAATTGTTAGAAAATCCTACCAATAAATTATCAAATAGCTATGAAAGCATATTAATTGCAACGCAGAAAATAAAAAATTACTAAATTCTGACAAAAGCCCGATTCCTAATTTATGCTTCTTTTCTTTCTTAAAACCAAGATAGACCTTTTAGGTTGATAAGTAATAGAATTTTAAGGTTTTTTCTCTCATGTAAAAGTATATATTATTAACATTCTTGTTTAAGATGTAATAGAATTTTAAGCATATTTTGTTTTCACGGAAAGTAAATATTTGTATCTATTATTAAAGATATACCTTTTATGTTGTTAAGAATAAGATCTATAAAAAGAAATTTTGTATCTACTATTAATATTCTAGTTTAATATGTTTATAGAAATTTCACATATTTTTTATTATTCGTGTAAAAGTAATTTTGATATCAAATAATATATTTGTATCTATGGTTTATATGTTAACATAAGTTTTGGAAAGAATATAAATAGTGTACATATTTAAACATCTTAATAGGTTAGAGAATCGGGCCTCCCCCGCTCCAGGTAACAGTACAGGTAGTTTGAACAGTCAAAACTATTTTAACATGTTAGCCCACAGATTGGATAATTTTATGAATTATAAAACTAGGTACAATACCTGCTTTTTATCTTATTCCAATCCAGAAAAGACATCTGCTTAGGACATCCAATCCAGACATCTGCATTTCTGGATTGGAATAAGACAAAAAGCAGGTATTGTATCTAGTTTTATAATTGATAAGGATTTAATTCTGAATAAACAGTTTACCTTTGACAAAAGTTTGGTTTCAGTTATTTTGTTTATTCCCAAGTGTGGTAAGGGACTTTGAAAAGTGTAATAACATCGTGTTTAAAATATAAGTTAGGCCGAGTTTATAATTTGTCTAGGATTAAAATAAATTAAAATAATAAATACAGAAAACCAAGTATTTTTTTACGACATCAACTACCAATAAAATGTGAAAATTCTCAATTTCCAATGTTGGAAATCAAATTATGTGCAATAACTATCCCCCCCCCCCCCCCCACAATATACTGGTTAGTAATATACAAATCAGTAATTTTTTTAATTTTTTTTATAAGAAGTCAGAGCATTTTAAATATGTTTTCATCATACTCCACCGAAAACAGCTGTTTTCGATAATAACTGAGAGCAACGACAGTAATCGTTTCCCTACCTCAAATTTAGAGCAATAAAAAACTGACTTTCCATTGCTCTAATTTAGTTTTGTGGTTCCTACCAGGAGCACTGATGTTTTTTTCCAACGCATTTTTTCGTTTGAGATTAGCTGATCTTAAATAATATTTCATAATAAATAATTATCGATATTTTTAACATCAATAATATTTTTGTAAACTCAGATGATGATGTTAGTAGACCAAAAAGTATAAAAAATGGATAATACAAACATGACCACTACAAACGTGGCAACATTACAGGGACAACAATAAAGGAATCAATGTTACCAATAATAAAAAATTTACCATAAACATTAATCTAAACTTTTAAATTGTAGGTTTTTATGTTGTTTAACTGTGTAACTCATTTATGTTTGTTGAGAGAATTTTGTTTGTAATAAAAGTTAAAATTATTACCTAAAAGTTTATCTATGAGAAATGGACTAGTTTTTATTTTGCTTAGGTCTATTGTGTACTTGTTTGCATCATGGTGAAAAGTATCGTTCATAACTCGTACCGAAAGTACTTTTCCGATGCTTGATCGAATTTCACGATCGCACACCAGAAAAGATAACTTCCGGGGTACTAGTATTGAATATTAATATTAATATTAATTACACTTTCGATTAGTGAAAAAACATATTCGAGTTGACGTAAACTTTTTACTAAAATTGGAACTTTAATGATTAACATAAAATTGTTTTTATAATATTCAGTCGACATTGATTACCCATAGTTTAGGCAAAAATCAGACTAAAGAGCGGCAAATAGGATCGAGTTTTCCAAATAAACTGCCGTCATTTCGCTTTCATTTAATGGGCTTTGCTGATTAATAAAATTGTCCAAGATTATTAAAAAAATCTGTGCACCATATTTCCTAAAATTGGAAACTTGTTCCTGTGGAATGCTGGCAAACATAAAATGCTAAGTGTTACTTATGCAAAGTGGGGGGGGGGGATGTGATGTAAACCAATAAATGGCGACTTTATTAGTTGTATGTAAACTACAAGCAAGAGAACTCTATAAACATACACAACTTTGGGGTAAGTTTGTTCTTTATGATTACAGGCGAAAAGCCATTCGGCTATCATAATAAAAAGGAAGAAAAGCACATGCATAGCGTTAGGATCGGAAGAGAACATGAGTTGGTTCAGGGCCTAAGGAGAACTAGAGAAAAGGTAAAGAGAGGAATCCAAACCAATACTAAAAGTAAAAAGGTGTAGATCCAGCTAGTTTCCCTTGGGATTGTCTTGTCCGTTTTAAGTATAAGTGGGCCTCTAATGCATAATATAGCGATTAAATAAATAATTTCAGAAATTTTGGTAATCGTACCACAAGAAAATAATTAGCATAAATATACTTGCTGATAAGATATTTGAATATTGAATATGCACAGTATGAATAGTGAGAGTTTTGTTAAGCGTCATGGAACAATGAAGAGCATATAAACATCTGCATATTCATTGATATGGCAAACATGGAATTAAATAATACCGATCTCATAACTAAACTCTGATATGATATTTCGTCCCATTCAATGCATTCATAAAATGTTTTCGTTAGTAACTGATAAACAAAATATACACGGAAATCAAATTCTAAAATTCTATTTGGATTTGATAATATATTTTGAATAGGAAATCTAATTTTCATCTTTAGTATTTCGGTTATTAATTATTTGATTGTGTTTATTTCTATACACTACATTTATACCAACACTTTCATAGTTACACACCCAATGTACAAATAATTGATATACCCAAGTGGGGTGTTTAAGACGGGTCTAATCTTATACCCCAAACATACTAAGCTATTTATAAAATAAATAATATTTCAAGTGAAAAATATACGGCCTAGACTGGGAATTGAACCCAGGAGCTTTGGCTTTACACGCTAATGCTCTACCAATTAAGAAGAACTTAAAAGTAAAACCCATTGACGCATAAAGCAAAAGGTTCAATTTTCAGTCTAGGTCGTTAACTAGCTGGTATAAAAAGGTATCAGCGTTAAAAATCAATAAATTAATTAGAAGTATTAATTTATTCAAACGTAATTACATGAATAAAATAAAATCAAATATTAGTTATTTATTAATAATATAAATAAACTAGCTAATAATAATAATAATATTAATAAATAGATTACAATAAAAAAAAAAATCTAATTCTAACTTAGTAGTACGTAATAATTGACTACTGTAGATGTGTTACCCAATTGTTATTTGTTATTAACTAAAGTTAACTATTTACTTTAGTTTTTCAATATTCTATACTTCGATTTTCGTAATAGATCAAAATTTCAGTATAATCTTCCCTACATTTTACAATAATTAAGTTTTAAATTAACAATAATTTAATAGGCCTAGATATAACACCACATGTTGCATAATATTCTAATAACATGCTAATTCTAAGAGTTGAGTTTTTTTTAATGTGACATTCATGGGAGTGATAAAATAAAAACCTATAACAAAGTTTACAAATGTTATATTTTTAGTGTGATGTTTCAGGATATAAGATTAATATAAGGTATGTATGGTTAAAAATATAACAAATTACTATTGAAATATTTTAGTATGGACGGTGGAAAACCGGAATCCATTAATCAATTGAATGTTTAATTTGTTCTCCTATCAAATTATACAGTTCATTCAACGAATTACCTTTACCACACATTTAAAAAAAATTCTATTTTAAAAATTGACAACGCAAAAATGTATTATAAAATAACGCTTTTCCTTCTCTTTCACGTGAAAGCATACATGTGTTGCAAAATTCATGTCACTGAAATGGTCTTAACTCAGCAGAAGGGACAAGGTTTCATTGACAGAAAGTTTCAGCTGTGTTATATACAGTTCCAGTCAAAAGCTACAGTACATACGTTTGTCTCAATTTTTGACTTACGTCCAATAAATTTATTTACTTCTTCAGACAACGTTAAGGGTAACATTACATTTTTATACTAATACATTTATCGTCATTGAAGTATTGATATTCATGTAATTTTTCTGAGATACATATATAACTATATAACTAGGGTGTATAATAACTAGATACTATATAACTAGGGTGTAAAGTAAAACATTTCATTGCAATTAACATATTAAATATTTGTACAAAACTAGTTTTACATACAACTAATTTTTATACTAATACATTTATCGTCATTGATGTAATTTTTGTAATTTACAAAAAAAAATTTGTAATTTACAATCATGAATTCATGTAATTTTTCTGAGATACATTTATATAACTAGGGTGTAAAGTAAAACATTTCATTGCAATTAACATATTAAATATTTGTACAAAACTAGTTTTACATACAACTAGAAACGGTAACATTTAGTACTGGAGTGGACGCGGAAAGAAAGACAGTAACTATTCTATCTACGTTAGGTTTATTTTTATACACAAAGTTGAAATAGCCCTTACTTTTTTGTAGCTCATTAACAGAAGAGAACTAATTGCGCTATATTTAGCAATATATTTGTAAAACAGCTACAAACTGATTTTATATTTTGACTTCAAAACAAAACCTAGTATAATCCTAACTTCGTTAAATATTCTTCAAAATCTTAAAAATGTTATTGATTAATTGTTGGAATACAGCTTAGTATTAACTCGCTGTTCTAGTCACAGTTAAATCAACCAAATGTACTCTACACAGAGTACTTGATAATCGAGTTCTATCAATTTGTAGGACTTTCTTGTTCAGGCCTTTAACTAGGACAATGGTCCCTTTAATGCTTTGTAAGAGACTGTAGTTGGATCTAGATGAGTACATACAATGTCAAAGTACTTTCAGTAAAAATAAGGAATCCTATTTACCAATATAACGCGTAGAAGAAAGTCATACAGAATCTAAAATACAATAACTTAAATCTAAAATATAAGTAAATAAAATTTTCTATGCTATAACTCGCATTTAAATAATAACATGTGCCACTTACGGTTGAAAAGGGGAAAATCTCGTAGTCATTAGACCGATAAAAAAGGCAGAAGTCTATAAAATAGAAACTTCTAATACTCGAATATCCCCAGTGTTGGAAAAGAACAAGAGTTGGTGGCTAAATATAATCAATCAGACCTAAAATGAACAGCTAGGATCATTTTGGATTGGTCTAGTTACACCGAAGGTTTTATAATGTGGGTGTTTTTTGGCAATAATCGGTGTTATTTAAGATATTGGCGGCCTAAAATGGCCTAAGCAGTCGTTACACCTCGTTTTCCACTTAATTATAATATTAATTATTAACACCCTTTTATGTTAATTCTATTTAAATGAATCAAGAGCTGGCTGGTGTTTTTCAACTGTAGTTGAAACTAGATTTAATGGCTGTGCTTAAAGACCTGAACACAGCAGAAATATAATCTCCTTCTTTGGTTAGGCCCTGCACGTTTTCTATTGTTCCTTATATTTTCTAGGTTTAATATTAAGCTAAAAAGCAACCCTTCTTAGTTGCAAAACGTTAAGCCGGTAAAGTAGTGTTAGCAACTTTGACTTTTGTCATAAATATAACCAAAAGAAAATATTATGAAAACACAATACAATTTAAAAATTGATACACAAACTACTTGGTACGTTAATTATGTTTCCTTCCCCAAAACTCCCTCAATAGATCCAACAGGGCATACGAATTCGACAGAGAGTATGGTCATTTTTAAATCCAAAGCCTCAATTGTTATGTTCTTTTGCCTAAAAAAAAAAAAATAAAATAAAAAATTCTTTCACGTTTAATAAAATTCACAAATTATCTTTTTAAAAATATTTTAATTAATTTTAAAACAATACACTTTTACAAAACATTAAAAAAAAATCTTCTATTTTTTACCAAGGAGATTAACACATATGACAAGAAGACTTGGATGAAAAATAACAGTTCAATGTTCATTGTTAAAAACCATTTTAAATGTTAAATTAAATTATTCAATACCGAAATTGGGTTACAAGATGAGACATTCAAACAAATATATCTATTAGCTATGGCTCTGAATAGTAGACAAAATTACACTACTTAAGTTGCCAGAAACACATACATACGGATAGTGCACGGAGACAATGGGCCGTATCCATAAAACTAAAGGATTTCCTCACAAGTATAAGGTTTTGCTAAAAAGTATAAGGTAGAGGTATAAGGATATCCTTCTTTCCATATTCATAATCAAAACCTTATACTTGCAAGGATATGATCCTTGGAAAAGTATAAGGTTTTACAATAAACAGATTTGGTAAGTAGTGAAAATCAGCTGATTCATTGGGATTGTTGTCTCCGCATTATCTTGTTTTCTTCCAAATAGGTTATGGTTTGTCACCATTTGCTACTTGGTTTTGTTTGTCTTAGTTATGTCTTCTGAAAGTGGTATGTCTTTTGAAAGTGGTAGTGAGAGTGATTCTTATTACAATTCTATAAGTAATGAATTAAAATTTATAGCAGATGAAATTGTAAGAGCTCCAGTAATTTTAGAAAAATCACAAATCCCTAAAATAAAAGTTCGTAAAGACCAGGCCATTGGAGCCGTTATAAAAAATTATGAAGCAACTTTTGGTAAACCATTGGATACGAAAGGCTTTTAAAAAAAAATGAACAATATGAAATCTAGGCTGAAGAAAAAAACTGATCTAAAGAGAACTGGAAACAAAAAGATTAAATTGTTGGATTGGGAGCGCAAGTTATTGAAGGCTATGGAAGGTGAGTCAAACCCTACAGTTGTACAAATACCAGGAGCAATGCAAGTTGGTGTAATAGAAAATCGTCAAACAGGAATTCAACCTGGCGTAATAGGAAACAGTAATGATTTGTTGTCAATGGGAACTACTTCATGTACTAAGCAAACTGATAAAGTAAATGTCACGGCGTCCCAGGCAATTTTGCCGAAAAAAAGGAAAATTGCAACAGAAAAATATGAAATGGAAGAAACCAGAGGGCTAACTACTAAAGAACTTCAGCGCCTAGTTTTATTACAACAATATCGCACCAGTATTATTCAACAGCAATATTATGAAAAGAAACTGGAAATTATGAAGCGTCAAGATAATAACCAAAAAACATTTATTGATGGAAACAAAACATATTTATCTTTGTAAGTTAACAAATTACCTAAACATTAAAGTTGTTTATTATAACACTTAGGTTTCTTCTTATTTCTAGTCCTTGTTGGCGGAGAGCAGGTTCATCATTGCCATGACGTTGTAGTCCATCTTCTTCATCATCTTGTGGCGCATCACAATCATCTTCAAAATCTGGGTCACCTAAATGTTTTGCTATATTGTGGAGCACAATACATGTAACAATAACTTTTGGCACATTTTCCAACTTACAGCGACAAACATATTGTAAGATAGGGAATCGACGTTTTAATTGACCGAAACATCGTTCGATTATCACACGTTCCTTTTTCAAAAGTACATTAAATTTATGCTCAGCCCCTGGAGTAGGATTTGTAAATGGAGTCATGAGGCATGGCTCCAATCCATAACCTTGATCCCCAATCAGCACAGCATTTGCTTTGCTTTGCATTAATAACCTTACCTGTGAATTTTTCCAAATCCTCGAATCGTGCACAGAACCAGGCCAGCTAACATCAACACTGGTAAACTTTTCATTGGCGTCACAGATGGCTTGAATATTGAGAGTGGGTTTTCCCTTCCGGTTAATATACTCATCTCCATGTTGATTTGGTTTTAATATTCCTATATGGGAGCAGTCAATCGTGCCAATTGCTGTTGGAAAATTATACTTGCTTTGCCATAACTGTTTTGCGATCATTATTTCAACATTGGTAGTCGGAAACTTTATGTACTCACTTGCTTGTGACATTATGCTGTCAACAACTGTATGTACAGTGCGAGATACTGTAGCCTGACCAACTCCAAGTTCCTGTCCAATACCTTTTTGGTAACCAGGGTCTGCTAGGTAGCGCAAACATATTTTCATTTTATGGACGGGTGACAAAGCTCCACCACGAGTTTCGTCATTTTCACCTAAAAACCTGTATGCGAGCCACTGCACATTCTCTTCTTCAAAACGATAAAGAGCTTTAAAATCACTCACGGTTGTAGGTAAGCGGGGCTTGTACAATTTCATATTTCTCACATGCACAACAATACACGAAGATCAACAGTGCACAGAAAAAAACAACTGATCACTACAACTGATGAGTCTCCTACTGACCACACTCAGTATTTCTGAAGGATATGCTTTTTATTTAAAGTAAAAGGTGAAGTTTATGAATAACCATATACTTTATTCGAAGTAAATCATCCAAATTTGGAGGATAACCTAATACTTGAAATTTATAAGGTTATCCTTGAAATATTATAAATACCAATTGAAGGATTTCCTTCAAGATTTGCAAGTATAAGCATATGCTTTAGTTTTATGGATACGGCCCAATATATTATGAACTAAAGTTATCAATCACGTATTTAAGTACGTGTGTCAATAGCATGTATACCCGTTTTTATTTCAATTTTCAATATTATTTTTTAAATACTTTCAAAGTACAATATAATATTTATGTTTTAAATGACGAAATCCTTACAAGAAGTATATTCAGTAGCACACTTTCGAAAACAGTAATTATTTTGTTTTACAAATTGATTAATAAACCAAGTATTTTTTATCATTTAATGTTACGTTATGTTAATCGCTTAGTTTAAAACTAACACGTGTTTATTTTTAAAACAATTCTTAAATGATTATACGACATTTTCTACTTGGTTTAAAACGCATATTGGTCGTACTTCTTTTTATGTTAATATTATTTACTTTCCTTACAGTTAAAATCAATTTGTTATCATTAAATGTTTTGTATTTAATTTAGACATTTCGAGCGAATTATGCGAATTGGATGTATTATGCGGCTTCAAATAACTGAGCAGAGATAACTCGGTGATTAAAAAAATAAATTGATCTATTCCAGGAATAATGTGAAAACAGGTCACAACTCAACGTAGATAATTTTTCAAGAATTGAATCTATATAAAATCTATACTTTAATAAACCTTTTGTTAAAAAGCACACATTGTATTTGGGATAATATTGTATTTCAATAAATAATATACTTTTGTTGATACAACTTTGGAATTTATGATTAATATTTACTTTCTCAGAAAAGATAGCTCTAAAATGGTATTTCTGATATTAGATTTTTTCAATGTAATTTATTTAAACATAAAACTTGAAACGAATGATTCCAAGAATATAGTTGTCAGTAGAAAGTTAATTTACTTTTAAAGACATTGAGAGCATTCCTTACTATGACAGAAATGAGTTCATTTACCAAGACTTGAAAATAATAGCCTACCATCAAGCAAGACATTGGAAATTATAGCGACAAATATAGAAACTTATTTCCAGTTAACTTTAACTTAATAAACTTAGTGTTTTAGATTTAAGAATGTTCTTATGTAACTAACAAGTAACTGATAAAGATAGAACGCATACAGCTGAGCATAAATTCAAACAATTGAAACCTACTTCCTAGTTAATTATTGTTCTTCTTGTTTAAATTACAATGTAGTAATAAATGCAATTAAAAAGTTATCTTAACCGCTCTGTATAATTTTATTAAACTGATATTTCAAAATAAATAATAGAAATGACAGTTTATATTATCTTCAAACTAAGAAACTACTTCTGGTAATTGGTGTGCAGTTAGTTGTGATGTTATCAGGTACGATCGTTTCAATTACCATAAACAGTTGTTAATTACGGTTTCCTGAGCTTATGTACAGAAGCAGAATAGCATTGATTGTATTCGGGACAGTTCAGAATCCAGTCAGAATCTGCTATTTATATGAGCATAACGATAGTGAAACAAAACGGCTAATATCTTGGATATTTTTATGTCACCAGATTTTCCTTTAAAAAAAATAAATAAAACAGATTAAAGTGGAATCATATTAAAAATTAATCAACGTGAAGAAAGAATAAAGTGAAATGTTTATGGTAAACTGATATAATGAAATTTTGTACCGTCCGGCTTCACCCAACTCACTCCAGTCCACTATATATTGTTTCTACGTCAAGTACTGCAGTTTAATTTTCTGTGTGTTCACTTGTGTTATGAAACAACTTCTCTCTGAATAATACAAACGGTATTTATAATTAAGAATAATTAAACTGATTTCTTGTTTAAAATCGGATGTGCATCATAATATCGGGTTTACCTTTTAAAAGTTTTGGTTTTTTTATGATAATTATTCTACATTATTATCCAACACTATTCATTATGAATTAATATAATCGAATATGTGTTAATAATCTTAACACCTACAGTAATTTATTTTACACACACACACACATATATATATATATACAGAATGTGTTAAAATTCTATACAATCCAATTGTTGTTATTTCAAAATTAGATAATTCTTGTTAAAATTCATGTAAAAATAGAATACCCATACCATATAGAAAAATAATATTCATTTCTAAACTTTAAATACTAAACACACGGGGTTCTTACGAACTCTTCCAAGATCATGTTATTGATTTTTCTACAAATATATTTTTAAAGTACTTGAAAATAGTTCTAAAATTGATAATGATTTTATAAAATAATTAGAATTGACGTAAGGAAGGGGCGAGAGAGAGGTGTAGTGAGAATGCCCACCTCACTACGGCATTCAGGTACGCCAAACGTTAAATCACATGTTTTTCCTTGAAGATGGATTGATCGAAGAAGTGCAATAGAATGGCCGCCGAGATCACCCGACTTGACACCATTGGATTTCTTTTTATGGGGTCAATTAAAAAGTATTGTTTACTGTATTAAGCCCAAAAATATCAATGAGCTTCGAAATAATATTGAAGAAGCAGCACAAACTATCAATGAGGAATCATTTAGAAATGCAGTGTCATCATTTTAGAAACGACTAGCACACTGTCAAATGACCGGAGGAGGACATTTTGAGCATCTTTTAAATTGAAATCTAAGTTTTAATAAACTTATTTTATTTCAACAATTGTAACCTTTAATTTTAATTTTATTATTAATAGAGCACTTTAATAGCATTTTCTAAATTTCATGAATTGTTACGTGTTAGTTCCAATATATTTCAAATCAAAAATGCTGTAAGAACAATTTATTCTCTTAAATTTGCAATTAATATCTAATAAACAAATTACTAAATAAATAACAGAATTTTTTCAATGTATTTTGGTATTTCTTCAATAAAATTTTGATCAAACATGTATACCAATTATTTCTTTGAAAACCAAAATTTCAATCAGTCGCCATTTTGGATACAAGTATCGTAGAAAATTTTTATTTATGCCGTTTTTCTCGTTTCAAAGAGACCTTTAAGATGATGTATCACACAATGGGTGTTCCCATTTAAACTATTTGAGTTACAACCCCTTGGCCACCCCCGAGAAGGGGTTGAAATTCATATGTCTGTCAAAAGGTAGAGTATTTCACCAATAACTTATCCTGAAAGTTACAGTATTACATCTATAACAGTTTCCAATTTATTGAGGTGTTCCCATACATAATTATGGACCAACCTGTATATAACTGCTTATATCTAAACAGTTCTAATTTCCTGCAGAAAGATGTTTTCTTTCTTCATACTCAGAGGATAACAAACAGGATCGAACATTTTCTTCTGTACCTTTGTTTTAGTCATGCGATGTTCACAATCATATATAAAACTGCTAATATCTAAACAGTTCTAATGTTAATAATAGACACTATTACATGAGAGGAAAAACACTTTCCTAAAATTTTATTACCTAACAACCTAAAAGTTCTATCTTGGTTTTAAGAAAGAAAATAAGCACAAATTAGGAATCGAGATTTGTACTAATTTAGTAATTTTGAATTTTCTGTCTTAGCAATTAATATGCGTCCACAGCTATTTAATAATTAATTGGAAGGTACCTTTTTTAACAATTTTAAATTTTAAATGGTTAGTTTTAATAGATGTTCTGCTATGCTAGATTTTTCTGGTCTGTCGTATTTAATGGGCCAAATGTTCTTTAAACCTGGTGGTGATTTTTCTCTTTGTTTGACCAAGTCAATCCTATCAAAATCGCTACATTTGATTTCATACCTTCTAATTGGTGATAATATTCATTGTTAAATAGGAAAAAAAAATGCTGATTCTTACAAATACCTGTTAGTTAAGACTACCTGTAAGTTAGTTATACATGTTCGTTAAATTTCTGAGGTTATACGCTATTAAATTAGAAAAATTCTTTAAGATAATCTAAAGTTTCTTTAATTGGTATGCTGGGGAACAACAAAAGAAACTAAAATGTCACTGTTTTTTAACTTTTTATTTTTCACTGAGTTGACAAATTCTAAATTGTATTATTGTTTTTAATAGAGAAAGAACTATTAACTTTTTGATTATTCTTAAGTTTTGTAAATTCATCTGTTAACCATTTTGATATTAGATAAGTTGGTGATTCCATGCACGAAACTATTGGTCGCATTGATTTACCTTCCTTATTAATTTTGCCAGGCAGTACAATCTAGTTAACGTTGGATTCGGAATGTGGAATTCATAGACCTTCTTTGGTGGGATAACTGCCGTGCGATTCTTAACGGATTTTTCGTTGTACTAATACATTTGTCTAAGAGGTTTCTTTTTTTTCCTTTTATTTTCTTCTTTTTTTTTTCTCTAATTAGATCATTTTACCAAGCTAGTTGCTTTGTGGAAATAATCTTCCTTGTCCAAAATTACAGTTGTACCACCTTTAAGTAGAAACATTCTCTTTCTTTCAAACCTTTAATTAATTTCAAATCATGTTTACCAGTGGAAAATTTGTTCTTGCTGTTGCTTGCCTTAATCTGGATTTTAAATTTACATTCGTTGCGTATGTAATTTTTGTCCGAGTCTTTTAAGATACTAATGTTACTTTCAATATTAGCTACTATATCTTCTACTACATGTTGGTGTTCACTAGCTATGGAAAATTTTAACCCCGTGCTCAAATGTAACGATTGTGACAGGGTTTACCTTGGTCAAACAAAGAGAAAAGTCACCACCAGATTTTAAGAACATTTGGCCCATTAAATACGACAGACCAGAAAAATCTAGTATAGCGAAACATCTATTAAAACTAACCATATCACAAACCTCAAAAATTTAAAATTGTTAGAAAATCCTACTAATAAATTATCAAATAGCTATGAAAGCATATTAATTGCAACACAGAAAATTCAAAATTACTAAATTCTGACAAAAGCCCGATTCCTAATTTATGCTTCTTTTCTTTCTTAAAACCAAGATAGACCTTTTAGGTTGATAAGTAATAGAATTTTAAAGTTTTTTCCCCTCCCATGTAAAAGTATATATTATTAACATTCTTGTTTAAGATGTAATAGAATTTTTAGTATAATTTGTTTTCACGGAAAGTAAATATTTGTATCTATTATTAAAGATATACCTTTTATGTTGTTAAGAATAAGATCTATAAAAAGAAATTTTGTATCTACTATTAATATTCTAGTTTAATAGGTTTATAGAAATTTCACATATTTTTTATCATTCGTGTAAAAGTAATTTTTATATCTAATAATATATTTGTATCTATGGTTTATATGTTAACACAAGTTTTGGAAAGAATATAAATAGTGTACATATTAAAACATCTTAATAGGTTAGAAAACCGGGCCTCCCCCGCTCCAGGTGTTTGAACAGTCAAAACTATCGTTAATAGGTCAATACACCGGAGGAGTGGGGTAGAGAAACTGGTCACTTTAGTTGTAAACAGTTTAAATTTAATCTTTGTTTAAATTTTCTCTGAGGATGACAACGTTGTTGTTGTAATGACTTAAGGGTTTAATTTCAACATGTTAGCCCACGGATTGGATAATTTTATCAATTATAAAACTAGGTACAATACCTGCTTTTTGTCTTATTCCAATCCAGAAAAGACATCTGCTTTTCTGGATTGGAATAAGACAAAAAGCAGGTATTGTACCTAGTTTTATAATTGATAAAGGTTTAATTGTGAATAAACAGTTTACTTTTTGACAAAAGTTTGTTTTCAGTTATTTTGTTTATTCCCAAGTGTGGTAAGTGACTTTGAAAAGTGTAATAACATCGTGTTTAAAATATAAGTTGTTAGGGCGAGTTTATAATTTGTCAAGGATTAAAATAATAAAAACAGAAAAACAAGTATTTTTGGTGACAAATTTTTTTCCTAGCAAAGACAAAACTCCGAAGCTATAATTTTATATATATATATATATATATATATATATATACACACACACATATATATATATAAAGTATGATTAGGTTTTGCATGTTCATTTTAATAAATTTTCGCAATCCGATTTAACTTCACGTAAACAAGCATTTCAGTCACATAAATGCAAAAATTATTTGCATCTATTCTCCTTACATTTATTTGGCACTATTTATACAGTGTGGCTGAAGAGGCACTCTATATTCTTAAATACAACTTAGAGGTTGTATGGTTGGTTTACTGAATAATGAAGAAAGGGCTAAAAATTTCCTCAAGATAATTTGGAAATCTTTTGTTTAAGTACAGAAGTGTGGTGGAGAGTCCAAACCGATGAAAAGCACTTATCCAAGGAAAATTTTAAAAAAGAAGCTATTTGAGAGATAAAAACAGATTTGGAAGCCCTACGACATCAACTACCAATAAAATGTGAACATTTTCAATTTCCAATGATGGAAATCAAATTATTTGCAAAAACTATCCCCCCCCACAATATACTGGTTAGTAATAAACAAATCAGTTGTATTTTTTATTTATAAGAAGTCAGAGCAATTTAAATATTTTTTTATCATACTCTACCGAAAACAGCTGTTTTCGATAATAACTGAGAGCAACGACAGTAATCGTTTCCCTACCTCAAATTTAGAGCAATAAAAAACTGACTTTCCATTGCTCTAATTTAGTTTTGTGGTTCCTACCAGGAGCACTGATGTTTTTTTCCAACGCATTTTTGCGTTTGAGATTAGCTGATCTTAAATAATATTTCATAATAAATAATTATCAATTTTTTTAATATCAATAATATTTTTGTAAACTCAGCTGATGATGTTAGTAGACCAAAAAGTATAAAAAATGGATAATACAAACATGACCACTACAAACGTGGCAACATTACAGGGACAACAATAAAGGAATCAATGTTACCAATAATAAAAAATTTACCATAAACATTAATCTAAACTTTTAAATTGTAGGTTTTTATGTTGTTTAACTGTGCAACTCATTTATGTTTGTTGTAATAGAACAAGAGTTGGTCAAGAGAGGCATGATAGGAAAGATGAAATAGAGGGATCTAAACCAAGACTACGTGAGTATGAATAACATAGTCGTCATCCTCGGTCGAGACTTTCACACTTCACAACATAATACTGTACAAATGTAGTTTGAATATCTTTCAAAGAAACTGTCAGGACACACGTGTTATACTTGTAAAAATAAACAATAAAGTTCATGTGAACACACAGAAATAAATAAGATTTTGATTTCCAATTTTGTACATGCATTTTTTTATCTTACATTTTACAAAAGTAATACAGTATCAACAAAGATATTATATTGTACATTTCACAAATCAGACCGTTTAATATATTTAACCTTGATTATCTTGAAAATGTTAATTTTACAAAAAAATACTTCAGACAACATATATTCCAATTTAACTTAGATAGAAACAAAACTTCTTTTTTTTTTTTCTGTAGGTCAGATGATAACTGAGTTATCAACAAAAACTAAAAATTTAATTTCTTGATAAATGTCTAGAACACTCTAGACTAGCCTAAAAACAAAACATTTTTGAATTCTGATCGTTTATCTCCGGATTTTTATATGTTAGAACTTATGAATAAGGTCTAATGCATTAAAGATTCATTAATTCGAAAACCTCAAACCAAACCAAAAATCAAAAAACCAAATTTTACAAAAATTAAATTACACGTTACGTTTTAATACAAAACACTTACTTTGTAAAATATGTTTAATTAATACCACATTTTTATTTTATTACAAACACTCATCTCTATAAATCCCCAAACTACATATTAATTAAACGTAGACCATATTTATTATCAAATATGTTCAGTCATGGATTTATTTACAAAATAGTATTGACTAATATATATAAAAAAAAAATTACAAAATTCAGATTAGGAATAACTGAAATAAAATGGTATGATAAAAAAATAATTGAAATTTCTTTTTGGACCTAAATATGTATGAGGATATTATTGATAATATTCAAAAGAGGAAAGAATTACAACGCCGGAAAGATAACGGGACGATGACAGAGAGGTTTTTCCCTTTTAAACAGCAACATAAAACCCTTAAATACATATAAGTCTCTTCAGATACCATGACAAAAGGTAAACAATGATAAGGACACAAAATAAAAATCCCCAGCTTTTGAATACACTAAATAGTATCAGGGTCGGAAGAAAAGAAGGGTTGGTCAACATAAACATTGTAGTGAAGATGAAAGAGATGGTTCGAATCAAATACTACAAGAAAAATGTATAAATCCACCAACTAGGGTATCTCAGGAGTGTTATTCACTATTGTTACTTTCTGAAGATAAATATACATAATTTATTCTTAAGAAAAATATAATATACGGTATATAATGTATTAGGGGCCTATTGCTTTTTTTTTATTTATTTATTTTTTTTTTTTTTTGCAGTATCAAAGTAAATCATTAGTTTCAATATGTCAACTTGGCCTAATATTTTTGGATACTAAAATATTTTTATATTACACATAAAAATTATTGTTATGAATTTGTTAAATCCTTGCAACCTTAAATAAGTTGTAATCAAGTTTTTCAATAACACGGACGATTTTATTTTGAACTTGCATACTGCCCATTTAGAAGTAGATAATTATTTGGCAAGTAAATCAACAGTATTTTAGAAACTGTCTGTGCAAGCTAATTGCACCAATTAAAAGTTACCTTACTGGCTAAAACAAACAGACCACAAAACTCTTCAACTGTTATTACGGTGATTATATAATTAGAATTTTCAGTTTGCCTCTAACACAAATTTCTTACTAATTTAAATAAACATTTTAGTTTCTATACACACATATGAATTATTTAAAATGTAATCACACTTTTTAATTTATCAAGGAATACAAAAAGAATAATTGGAAGGGGATTCTGATAAAAGGAGAACATACAAACTGTACTTTCAGAACTTATTAAACCTCTAAAAATCGTTCCATAAATTACGCAGTATATGGAAAAGTTCCTGATCAATTACTTGATTCCACGACTTAATAGTATTATTTGTAGAAAGGATAATAATATGTAAATTACATCGTGCAGAGACTTTAGTTTCTTTTTCAATTAGTGAATATACTGTACTTAGGTAAATAATCTCATAGAAATCATAAATATCATTAAATTATTGTAAAGGTACTGTATATATTTTAAAATTTATAGTACTATAAACTTCTTACTGATATATGAACTTTTGTATTTGATTGTCTTGTTTTTTTAAAAGCGGAAAACTATCGATATATAAAAAAAGCTCTCAAATGCTCCAATAGCGTCAAGGCGGAGGATGACAACAGTTGTAGAAAAGAGACCAAATATAAAATATGTAAGAGAGGGATCTATCTCAAGACTACATTAAAGGAGAAAAAAAGTAACGAAATATAGCTTAAGGTTGTGTTTAATTTGTTTTTTCATTTAATAAATTACTGTCAATAAACATATATGTGAGTGATTTATGTAGTTTTACCGGCGCTTACTGAGCACATTACAGGCAAAACAAAAGTCAAAACTACATAAAAATGTCCTAAAACGCTTTGGTAGCTAGTTACGGCTAGCGAATGATTTCGACCTCATTTCTAATTTTCCGGTAAAATTCAGTCTTGCTGAAACCCCTGGGACCCAAATTAAGGGGCAAATTTGGTAGTTTTATATGCAATTTGACCTGAAAAACTGTAAAACGTAAATTTCAGAACTGTTTCTCCAGTAGTTTATGAGAAAAACTATTATCAATCAGTAAGATGGCCCACCTCCTGATTTCTCGCTAGCTGTGCCAACCCACTGGCATTTCCCAGATCGATGGATTGATTGGTCGTTGCTGTCCCCAATCCTTCCCACCACTTAAGTAACCAGAACTGACACCAGTCGATTTTTGTATTTGGGGATGTATCCAAAATATTGTTTATAAGATTAATAAAGTTCATACCCGTGAGGAATTATGCCTACATTATGGATGTCGATACGCAACTTTAAAGCCAGCCCTACAGAACTTCTAAGAGCAACATGTTGATCCACAAGCGTGCATACAAAGGTATGAAGGACATTTTTTGAAATTTACTTAAAACTGTTGATATATTTTGTTTGAAATAAAAAAAAAAGAATATTTTCGATTGCTTTGGTTTTTTACCTTTTCATATACCAATTTCTTCAGAATTATATTCTTTACAAGTTTTGTTGAAAGCGTTTAAGATTTTATCAGCCATTCTTTCAGCCTCTTTCTCAGAGGGTGGCCAAGGGGTTGTAACTCAAATAGTTTAAATGGGAACACCCATTGTGTGATACATCATCTTAAGGTCTCTTTGAAACGAGAAAAACGGCATAAATAAAAATTGTCTACGATAATTGTATCCAAAATGGCGGCTGATTGAAATTTTGGTTTTCAAAGAAATAATTGGTATACATGTTTGATCAAAATTTTATTGAACAAATACCAAAATACATTGAAAAAATTCTGTTATTTATTTAGTAATTTGTTTATTAGATGTTAATTGCAAATTTAAGAGAATAAATTGTTCTTACAGCATTTATGATTTGAAATATATTGGAACTAACACGTAACAATTCATGAAATTTAGAAAATTTTATTTAAGTGACCTATTAATAATAAAATTAAAATTCTGTGGCCGTTGGGTAAAAGTACATAAGACAATTTTCGATCAAAATGAGCTCTAATAACCAATATATTGTATTTTTTAAGTCAACAATTGGATAAAACTACACAAGTCCTAGGAAGAAGAACAAGGAAGATACAGACTGGTTTAATGTACATAAGTAATAAGTTAAATTTTCAGATTTGGGTGTAAGTGTATATGTTTACTTATCAAAATCTACATTTTCATTTTTCTTGTATTCATATGTAGGTAATGAGACATAAGTGTATATATGCACTTTTTCCCAATTAAAATCGTCTATATCTTGTAGTGTTGCAGAGTAAATATACATAAGTAAACTTAGGCATTTTTACTTAAGGAATATGTTATATATTTCACTTCATATGTTTTGGGAAAAACTACATAAGTTGACTTATGCAGGTATTTTCGTTTGTTAGACTGACTTTATTCCTTATACTATATCAGGGATAAAATATATATGTGAGCATATACACTTTTACTACTGCTTCAAATCAGTGTTATCAATTAATTTTATTCTTATTTACTGAGACAAACTAAATTACATTCTTTGGACTAAATTACTTAATATTGTAAATAAATAATATCACTAAAATAATAGTAATAATATTATTATAATTTTTACAATATTTCTAATAATATTTTTTTGTTATGTTGGCAATAAGTGACTACTTATTCTGATTTTCTGTTACCCATTGTTTGGTTTAACATTAAAAGTCTTTGAAGTTATTTTTTCATAAAATCATTGATTTAAACTTTATAACAAAATGAGTTCAAGAGGATTGAAAATATTACAGATGTGTGAAACTATAAAACAAAATACTACAGGAAACATCAATGGTAAGTGAGATCATGTTTTTTATTTTGTACATATTATTATAGGTTATGTCATTGTTTTCATATTGTAGATTTGTAGAGTATTATAACGACTATTTTATTAAAATCTGAATTATATATTTTTTAAACCTTCAACAACAGCATGCAGCACTGAAAATTTTAAAATGAGATAATTTATGTTATGTACAAGTTATAAACGTTGCCCTATAATAGCCTATATTGAGTTTTGAAGTATGATTCATATTTCATTTGATACTATTTTATGAACTTGGTAATAAAAGTTCTAAGTTTAATCGTTGAATATTGAACAATAATTATTACAGTTGTAATTAATATTATTAAAAGTAAATATTTTTTTAAGTCCACCAGTTTTGTTTTCTTTTAAATTACCTACATATTTTGAAGTATTGTTTTTATTGGTGATTGTGTATTTTAATATAATTCTATTGTATATTATGTTTAACTTCAACATTGAATTGTAGTTCAGTTACCTGTGTTAAATTAGATTACTTTATTTGTATTTCTTATTGATAAGTGTATGATTGTTTCAGGTAAAGACGGAATGGATATGACAGCAAGTAAACCTGAGACTACAGTTGCTTCAGTTCTAACTGATAATCCTATAAATTCAGATTTAAATTTAAAACCATCAAATCAACAATTTAATTCCTATACAGAGAGTTTTACGGACAAATTTGAAGAAAAATCCTTTTTATTTTCATTTTCCGATGATTCTGACCACGATCCTAATTGGATCGTCTTCTGATTCTGATTCTTTGGAACCCCCATGAAAACGAATGAACATTCAAGTTGCCAAACCCTACTGAACTACATTTACCAGTTGAATTAGAAGACGAAGAAAGAAATGAACTCACAGATGAAGAAACTGTCATTAAATGTCCCCTGAGAGTGCATCCTAGAAAAATTAGGATAGAAAGGCAAGAATCAAAAAATAGTGGAAAGAGCTACACTACTGCTAACGGAATAACTATTCCACAGAAAAAAATGGCTACGTTAAAGCTATGTCGCATGAAGTGTAAGACAAAATTGAGTAATGAAATTAGAACCCAACTATTTAATAATTATTGGAACATGAAATGTCACGACCGTCGTGTTTCATACATTGCAAGTTTAATTTCAGTTTTACCAAAGGCATGTGCTAAGACAAAAGTTTGTAGCCCTTCTAAACAGAAAAAAAGAGAACATTCTTATAAGTATAATATCGAAGTAAATTTTGAACGGATTGAAATTTATAAAGCTTGTTTCTTGACAATATTTGATGAAAGTAAAGGTTTTATTAGAATGACTATTAAAAATAAACTACAAAATTCTTCTGGAATTACTGCCGCTGATAAAAGAGGAAACAAAGAACCACCAAATAAAACACCAACGGAAAGAGTTGACGAAGTAAGAAGACATATTCTGTCATTTCCTGCCTATGAATCGCATTATTCTCGTAGACATTGTAATAAAAGGTATTTAAAACCCTACAATGCATACTGTAGCCGATTGGCTACATACAAATAATCATCTGTTTGGGACAGAAATTGTAGACAAATGGCTACACTATGCACTCTCTACATTAATCTATGCCTGTTCTATTGGGAAATTTTGGTTTTTAATGTTGGCAACACTCCAGATGATATTAAATCATTGTTAATGCCAGCTGCTCTAGGTAACCTCAGTTTGTCAAATTGTTCGTTTTTCAGTGATTATTATATGGTGGTGTGAGTTAATTTTAGTGAAATGCAAAATATGTCTAAATTATAACACTATTTGAGATCAGTTTCAAATCATTTAATAAACTTTTAGTGCCTTGAGGTTTTCGTTTTGTGCTAATAAATATGTGTAGCCAATCAGCTACACCATGCAATTAGGGAGCATGGAGTAGTGGTATAATAGAGAAGAGATTATTAGACTGTGTTGTAAACAAATCTGACTATTCTAAATACTCTTCCTTTCATAAAACAAGAACAGATTTATATATTTAAATTTAACTCTTTAATTTGTTATTTTCTTTGTTTGTTACATATTTATTTTATTTTTTAAATATTATAGGCTTGACTGAATAATATGGATATGCCTAGTGGAAATTGTTTTTTTTTAAATGAAAATGGTAAATATATTGAACTAAATGATGATTTAATATTTAATTATGATGACAGTGAAGATGATTTAGAGTTTGGTGAATTAGATGAACTATGTGATGATATACAGGCAAGCCATTTGACAAATTTTGACAAGGTTTTTGATAGACTTTTGGAGACAGCGGAAAACCCTGTTCCTGATGTTACTGAAGTAGAAGTTACTGTTAATATTACTAATGAATCTAAATGTAAAGTTGATCTAGCTATTCCTAAATGTAAACAAAATAACAACCTAAAGGCCCAGCCTAAAAAAATGCAAACACAAGCAGAAAAATAATTTGGAAAAATAAACAATTACCAGAAAAAAACACCACATTTTTAGGTAACAGTTCGTTACCACAAGAAGTCTTAGAGTTGCAGACCCCTTACCAATTTTTTTGTTATTTTTTTACAGATGAACTTTTAGATAAAATATTAGAAGAAACCTTGCGGTATAGTGTTTCAGCTGATCCTCACAAACCATTTAATATTTCTAAAAATGAACTAAGAGCCTATTTTGGTATATTGATTCTGACTACAGTTATGACAGCTAAAAATATTAGATTATATTGGAACGACAAACTAGGGTTAAAGATTATACAAGAAGCACTGACAGTTAATAAGTTTGAAAAAATTAGAAAATATTTACACTTCAATGACAATAGCCAACAAATATTCCATCATCAACCTGGGCATGATCAATTATTTAAAATTCGACCTGTTATTGACACCTTGCTAAAAAAAAAATCATTTATTCCAGTGGAAGAAAGAGTTTCTGTCGATGAACAGATGTGTGCTACTAAAGTAAAACACCATCTTCGCCAGTACATGCCAAACAAACCCCATAAATATGGGTTTAAATTATTTGTTCTTTCAGGAATGTCTGGTTACGCCTATAATTTTGAAGTTTATACTGGGTAAGAAAATGACTCATTACAAAGACCTGCAGAAGAACCAGACCTAGGAGAATGTAGTAATGTTGTAGTAGGCTATGTAGACTTATTCCTGAAAATCAAAATCATAAAGTTTACTTTGACAACTATTACACATATTTAGGATTATTGACATTTCTAAAATCGAAGGGCATTTGGGGTCTAGGTACAGTTCGTGGCGATAGAATTCCAAACTCGAAGCTGCCCAAACTGAAAACTCCAAAGCAAATAAAGTCTGTTCCACGTGGCACAGTATATGAATATGTCACTGACATTGAGGAATGTGAAATATCTTCATTATTGTGGGTTGACAATAAGTGTGTTCGAATGATGTCCACTTACGCTGGTACCCATCCTATAAAGGATGTAAAAAGATTTAATCGATCAACCCACAAACATGAAATGATACAGTGCCCTCATGTTATACATGAGTATAATAAACACATGGGAGGTGTTGACTTGCTCGACAGCTTGTTAGGGAGATAAAATTAAAATGCGCAGTCGCAAATGGTATTTTCGACTGTTTTACCATTTATTAGATTTATGTCTAATAAATGCATGGCTTTTACACAAGAAAGTAATGCAGAGTAATAAAAATGAGCTACCTACAATGAAACTTGTAGACTTCAGAACTGAGCTTGGTGAAGCTCTCTGTAAAATTGGAGCAAATACGACACCAAAAAGAGGTCGTCCTTCTACATCTCTTCCAATGAACATGGAGAAAAAAAGAAAATTGGCATCCACCTCAGCTCCACCAAAGGATGTAAGAATAGACAATATTGGACATTGGCCGATTCATGTAGAATAGGGTAAACAAAGGTGCAAATTTCCAAATTGTAAGGGGTTTTCTGTGTTTCAATGTGAAAAGTGTCAAGTGGCCTTATGTTTGAATAAGTCAAATAACTGTTTCAAAAAATATCATAATTAAAGTTTATATTAACTACTGAACATTGGTACTATAATTTTTAGATACCTTCAAATAAAATAATTGATGTTGGCTACGTAATACCTCATATATAAAGTTTAAATAGTAGTTTTGATAGATTTTATGATCTGTAAATATGAGTTTATTGTTTTAAGTTTTATATAAAAATTTTAATATTGATTTATTATATAGTATAATGACTTAGATATTGATTAAACTAATTTTAGGGTGTTATATGGAGAGAAAAAAAGAAGAAGAAGAAGAAGAAGAAAAAAAAAACATATTAGGTAATTAGCATGTGGAATGCATGGTGTAGCCGATTGGCTACATACCATATTTTGGGGGTTTTTTGGGGGAAATATAGGACACAGAATTTTTTAACTATTTTTCCATTGTTATTAGACCTATAAAAAAGCAAAATAAATATTTTTTTAATTAATAAAAAAATCATGCATTGTAGGGCTAACATCTGACCTGACTTTGACAAAGATGTAAAGACACTAAAGAAGTTGAAAAACCTTGCAGTTTTTCTATTTATTCTAAAGAGTTTAAAAAATTAAACCTTAAATTCAAAAAACCTAAGCTTGTAATAAATGTGATGTTTTAAGAATGAAGGCAAAAGTAGAGAAAATCCAAGTTACTAAAGATGAAATTTTGCGAGAGCTGAAAGATCATGTCGAAGAAGCAGATTTAGCGTACCAAACTAAATCTAATGATAAAGAAGCTGCAAAGATAGATGAGACTTAAAACGTGTATTCTTTTGACCTTCAGCAGTGTCTACCGACCCCGCATCTAGAGACTTCTGTTGCTTTTTACAAAAGGTCCTTATGGACATACAATCTGACTATTCATGACTGTATTACTGAACAACCATACTGTTTGCATGTGGCATGAAGGAGTTGCAGGACGTGGAGCTAATCAGGTCGCTTCTTGCTTATACTATTTTCTGAGAAACAAAGTTCCACAGGTTGTTCAGGAAGTCACTTTTTACAGTGATACATGTGGTGGTCATAATAAAAATAGTCATGTTGCAGCTATGTTCCTAACATTACTTTCAGAACATCCTACAATTAAACAGGTTAATCACAAATTTCTTGTAGCTGGGCACACACACTTAGAATGTGATGCTGATCATGCTGCAATAGAAAAAAGGAAGAAAAAACATGAAATGGTAATCTCTGTACCTTATGACTGGTACCAGCCTGTAAGGACTACGGGGAAAAAGAAAAGGTTTGAAGTTATTGTTATGACCCAAGAAGATTTCTTCAACTTTGCGGATCTCCTGAAAAAAAAATTCCAAATACGAAAGAAAAATATTAAAGGTGAACTATTTTCGTGGCATAATACTCGATGGCTGATGTACAATAAAGAGTTTGAGAATGTTTTTTATAAAACAAATTTAAAGGAAACAAGTACTTTTGATGTTCTAAATTTCAATCGGAAAGGACGAGGGGCACGAAATGTATATCTTGGAAAGTGCTATACTGGCCCACTTCCTATTAATACAGAGAAGAAAAGGGACATTATATCTTTGTTTTATCAGGACAAGTTACAGGGAGGACTCACCTACCAATGAAACAACAATAATTGATTACGACCCAGATTTAGAAAAATATGAATCTGACTATGAAGTATAAATGTTTTTGTGACAGTAAAAATTATTATGTATGTTTATTTTTTTAATATTTTTCTTTAAATATTGTTTAATTTAGAAACAAGCAGTAAGTTTGTTGTTCTTATTGTGTATTACAATATCCTACGTGTAGTGTTTATAGATATCATACACTTTCTGTTGGATGACACTTCACAATAAAAAAAATGTTTATGAACATTCAATTTTATTTATTCATTTGACTTACAAGTAAAACTATATAAGTTTATTTATGTATGTATATTCACCTATTGTCTTCATATTCACAAAACCATAAACATTTTGAGTAAAATAACACATGTTGACTTATGGACGTTTAGCTCCAAAAATATAAATTATTAATAAGAAAATGTTGTGTAAAACTACATAAGTAAACATAAGCACGTTCACCTGTTTCATTCAGAATGAGCCAAAGTACACAAGTCCATTTTATTATTAAATAAAAGGGTGAAATTATTTAATTTAACCCCTCCATGTCAGGTAAGCATTTTTAATCATAAATATATATCAAGCTTGTTTAAATTTTTATACTCTGATTTTTGAGAACATTTTGAACCTTCAAACTTCTCTCTTGAAAAACTGTGTTTTATGACTTATGTATTTTTACCCAACAGCCACAGAATTAAAGGTTACAATTATTAAAATAATGTCACTTAGTGAACAGGAAAGGATCACACTCTTCATGATGAGCGGCTTTGGTGACAGAATTAGGTCGTATCAAGAAGTACGTGATTTGTTCAATGTGACATTTAATAATCGTGTCCCTATTTCAAAAAGTACTGTGCCATACTACGATTCCAAGAAACAGGGAGTGTTACTAGCAGAATAAAACATGGTAGGCCTAAATCTGCAACAGATGATAACACATCATTACAAATTCTGCAAGCATTTGTTGAGGACCCTCATCGCTCGACACGTAAAGTAGCACAAGAATATAACATTAGCAAAAGTTCAGTGCTTCGGACATTGTCAAATGCACACTTCAAACCATTCAAAGTACACCTGGTACAAGAACTTAATGAAGATGAGTTTGATCGAAGGCTTGAGTTCTGTGAAACTATGATGGACAATATTTGTGCACGTCGTGATTTATTAAATAATATTGTTTTCAGTGATGAGTTAATTGCCACAATTGTCGGTATTGGTCTGATGAAAATCCACGCTGGTATAGTGAAGCCCATACACAGTATCCAGTCAAAGTAAATGTATGGGCAGGTATTGTTAGTGGAAGATTGATAGGGCCTATTTTTATTGATGAAAATTTAAACGCAGAGCTATACGAAAGGTTGCTTGTGCAGGATATTATTCCAAGAATTCAAGACATTGTTTGCCCCAACTTCCACATTTGGTATCAACAAGTTGGTGCCCCACCTCACTACGGCATTCAGGTACGCCAAACGTTAAATCATGTTTTTCCTGGAAGATGGATTGGACGAAGAGGTGCAATAGAATGGCCGCCGACATCACCCGACTTGACACTATTGGATTTCTTTTTATCGGGTCAATTAAAAAGTATTGTTTACTGTATTAAGCCCAAAAATATCAATATATATATATATCAAAATATTTCAATATATCTTCGAAATAATATTGAAGAAGCAGCACAAACTATCAATGAGGAATCATTAAGAAAACAGTGACATCATTTTACAACCGACTAGCACACTGTCAAATGACCGGAGGAGGACATTTTGAGCATCTTTTAAATTGAAATCTAAGTTTTAAGAAACAAATTATTTTCAATGTTGTCTTTGTAATGAACTTTTCTTTTTTTGTTATCAAAATAATTGTATTATTTATTTTATTTCAATAATTGTAACCTTTAATTTTAATTTTATTATTAATAGGTCACTTTAATAGCATTTTCTAAATTTCATGAATTGTTACGTGTCAGTTCCAATATAACGAACTAACAATGATAACATCAAATGACATTTTAATAGACAGCAAAAATAGTGAAGGTAACTAGATGGGACTGTATTATTAGCAATGGGACCTTTCAAACAGCAAAGAGATCGCAGTAAAATAGCCCTGGGAAAAAAGCATAAAACGATAACTCATTTTCCACAAATAAAATGAACAGCAATAATTTGCCTAATACATTAGGACTGGCTATGTATACAGAAACCTTTGTTATATTTTCGAGTACTATACAAGCGCAAGATTTTACATCATACTTCCTAACTTCTAAAATTAAGATGAAAGATATTAAAAACTGATAATTTTTAAAGGACCCAAACCAAATTGTACCCAAACAAATTTCCCATACTAAGCTTGTAATGATATTTCAATATTTAAAATAACACGTGTTTCGCTTTCTGTCGCTAGGAAATTCACAAATTTTTAAAGGTTGAGAGTAGATTGGTCCCCAGATCAGATACTCGAAAATATATCAAATAAAATATTCACACAAATTTAAGATTAATTATAGTTTTTTATACTTATTGAATCAATTGTTTCCTTGTTTATACTCGTCTAATTATAATTTTATTTCTATTGTAAAATAAAATGCAAAATGTAAATTGTTTTAATGGAAAGTTGTTTAAGTTAATTTAATTCCATAAAATATAAATGTAATTATAATTATTACTTGAATATAAATAGGGATTTGAGTTTAAATACTGGCATAGAAACGTAAAAATACTAGCTATGTGCTAGTAAAACTGTACATCTTCCTCGATACTATTGATTATTCTTAATTTTACATAATATCGAATAATATAATACCAACTTTTAACTTAAGGGGACATGAACGGTCCATAAGAGCCCATGTAAATATGTTAACCTTTTTTCTCAGAAGCTATTCATCCAAATTTTCTGAAACTTCTACTTAATGTTTATCAGGTTATATTAGGTTAATTGCTCTACTTTCATACAAATATCCCTAAAATTAAAAAAGTTATGATTTTAATAAATGTATATAGCAAAAATACTTTTTTGTTTCAACATTTTATTGGTATAATTCTATACTTTGTCCATGAAATGTCATGAAAGTAGAGCTGTATGGTCTCATAAACTTGTAAAACCTTGTGTAAAATTTTCAAGCAGGTAGCACAACAATTCTAGGCTTGAAAGAGGTTTGGAAACTGTTTTAATTGATAACAACGTAGGCTCTGGGATCTAAGTTTCGTGACTATGGGGCTCTTTTTTATATTTGGATTTCAAAAAATTACACCAAGTTTCAGTACACAATTATTGGTGACAAGAAGTTTTGCAAAATGCGAGGTAATGAAAGTATGTACAATCTTTACATCAGTTAGCCTGCAGTCCCTTTTATTGGATTTCAGTCCGACAAAGGTGTGACGCCCATTTGATAGCATCTGAAAACCCGAAAGGAATAGAAGATCATGAATATAAAATAGATAGTAGTAAAATGTGTGATGGAACTTGGCAGAAGCGGGGGTACAAGTCAAAAAATGGAAACTTTACCGTTACGTCTTTGGACATTTGTAAAGTGTTAACAAAATATTTAAGTGGATGCACTTAAATTAAAAAAGATGGTGACAAAAAAAAAAACACTTTGAAGGATCAAGTGACGGAATGGAGTAAGTTGCCCCTTTGTCAATATTAGTCGATCTCTATAACAGCGTGGAACTCGGTACCTCTATTTTTTAGGAGATGGTGACTCAAAAGCTTTTCAAACTCTAAAACAGAGTAAGCCCTATGATAATATAGCAATTGAGAAACTTCAATGTCTTGGCCATGTAAAAAAAAAAGAATAGGAATCAGGTTGAGAAATTTTTAAACTAAAATGGGCGTTACACCTTTGTCGGACGAAAAACCAATAAAAAGGACTGGAGGTAACTGATGTAAATATTGATGAGTTACAAAACTACTACAGGAAAGCCATAATGGCTAATAGGAACAGTTTGAACTATATGAAGAAAGCAGTTTGGAGTACATATTTTCATTACCTTGCAGCTTGCAAAAGTTCCAAATATGTACTTTTAAAATGGGTGTGAATTTTGACAGCCAAATCTAAAAAAGACCCCTATAGTTACGAAACTTAGATCCCAGAGGCTGTGTTCAATTGAACCAGTTTACAAACCTCTTTCAAGCTCAAACTTGTTGTTACTACTTTCTTGAAATTTTTAAAGAAGTGTGTAAGAGTAAGCTTATACAGCTCTACTTTCATGAAATTTCGTGGACAAAGTATTGAATTAGCAATAAAATGTACATAAAAAATTTTTTTTTTTCTATATACATTTTCTTAAATCATAACTTTTTATTTTAGGGATAATTGTATAAAAGTATAGCAATAATTACCCTACTATAACCTGATAAACATTAGGTAGAAATTTCAGAAGATTTGGATGAATAGTTCCTGAGATAAAAGTACATAATGTTAACATATTATTTAACATGGGCTCTTATGGACAGTTCATCTCCCCTAAAGAAAATCCACGAAAAAGTCATCCCCAGTAGGACACACTTTACAACACATCACTCCGAATAAGTGGAGTTGGAAGGCCTTCCAACCGAATAGAGAGGGTGGGGTGGAAATTGTCTAAATATATATAAACACAAGTGTGGTTCCTAGAGATAACAAAATACAAACATAAGTTTATTTAAGAAATTAAAATGTTATTAGCAAAGATGGTCGATTTTAGATTCAAACTAATTTTAAGTTCTAATTTCGCCGAACAAAGAAATGTTATCCTATTTTATTCCTTTTCATTCTCAGAGGATAACAAAGAGAATCAAACATTATCTTCAGTTCCTTTGAACAAAAGTGAACTTGCTAATGCGTTATTCCCAATCTTTATTGGTTTTAATATCGACTATTACTGTTTGCCCACGAATTTATAAACTCAATTGTAAACAAAATTTGAGTATACTAAACATTTTTGAGATAAATATGAAATAAATACTAAAATTGCATCACCAAAGACCAATTTAATTAACTTCAACTATGCAACTCCAGATCACTTAAACACTTTATTTCTGCAGATCTCACAGGACGATAGGGTATTGAAAAATTTCAAAATAATAAATTACGAAAGTGATTACAAAGTTTGGACGAGGCAGGAGATGGTCTGAAGTTAAAGTCATACCATAATTTGTTTTTCTTAAGGTCGTCAATCACTTATTTTTTTAAAACAGGCTGAGTTTAACTATAATGGTTTATATTTTATATGTAGTTTTATAAAGTTCGCCCAATTTACAAAAATACTTTCATCTGTAATATCATGACCTAAGGTAATAAAATGTCACGTATTGTTGAGACACGATGTTGGAAAATATGACATATTAATTCCTTATTATATTGTAAAAAACTATCATCTTCATTAATTTTCAATAATATACTAAAGAAATAAATTATACATTTTTCAACAAACCATTTAATTATAGGCTAGCGATAAATTAAATGTACCACAAGGTATGATAATATGTTCATATAAAACATCAAATAATAACAATTGTAAAGTAAGACATTAGAAAAATAAGTTGTTTTTTTATTAACGGAACGAAAATGATTTTTTAAGGCGAAAAATCTCTCGGTCATCAATCATTGCCTAATATAATTAAGAAGAAAAAAAAAACACAAAATAAAGACCCTTAGTCCTCGAATACTCTCATACCATCGGGGTTACAAAAAACAAAAACTTCGTCAAAGGAGACCGGATAGGGAAAATGTAAGAGATTAATCTAACCCAAGATTACATAAAAATATGTGTAGATCCAGCTAGGTACCCTAGGGAGCCAAGGTCGTACTAAAGGGAGCTCCTAATGGTTGAACTAAAATGAAATGAATTTTTAAGTTTTTTATTTGTTAATTTAGCCTGTAAATAAATACAAATACATGCCAACTTATACATAATAATTTATTTTTTCAAGATAACTAATATACAGTATATTAATGGGATACACCACTGAAAAATGGTGAAATTTTGGTGTTTTCAAAAATATATATATATTCCTTTGTGACTCCAGAAAATGTATTGGAGTGAGTTTCTGATGGGTTTTTATGCCTATAAACACATTTTTCATATAAGCTTACATTTTGCAAAAAAAAACAATTTTTCACACTTTTTTGTGCTTTAGCACTTTTTATTGTGCTACAGCTTATATTGTGTTATTGTAATGATAGTAAACAATAAAAATGAAGAAAACACTCTTCAAAAAGTCATAAAACATGTGCACAAACATTACATATATTGCATGTAGTACCAGTGTTACTCTTGGCTTCAAAGTTTTTGCCCCCGCCTGTCTTAGTCAGCTGATTGTTGTTTTGTTTGGTTATAGGTTATGTCTGTGATTGTTGATATGGTTGATTGATGCTGTTTGTTGTGCATTTGTGGTTGTGTTGTTTAGAGAAATATGGGAAGGTTGAGTAAATCCAAGTTGTCTTTATCTAAGCGTAATAAGAAAAACCGATCTTCTGTGGTGCCTGCAGAGTCAAATGGAAGTCAGTGTGTAAACCAGGTACAGGTATGCTCAAGCATAGATTTACTTAGGCCTAGTTCCTCTTATGATCAGATGTGGATGCAGATGATATTCCTGCTAATGAACAACCACAAAGGAATACAGGGTTTGCTCTGTACAAAAGTTACAATGAACATATACCAATTAATTGATAACAATACCATCTCGTATATGTTGGTTGACAAAACCCAGCTTACCAACTTTGTTACCATGCCCTGAATGTCTAACTAAATGTAGTTTGAAACTCAATAACTGTACCACATTAGGGTACGCAAATACTTTGCTTTTTGTGTGTTCAAAATGTGATTTTTCTTTATCACTTGAAACGTCGTCAGGGTTACCACAAAACGACAGTAGTTCACGGCCTACTCTGGTCAAAATGTCCTAAGACAACCTTTGTTAGTAAAAGTACACTCAGAAATGAGAATCAGTGAAAGGATTTGTAACTACAACACTGGATATTTGAAATCATTGCAAGAAATCCATAAAACAATGGGATTTCATTCTAGCCCTGGAAGTAACGCTGCTAAAATTGCGAAGAGTTTTGACGCAAAGAGATTGAGTCTTTCAAAAATGAGAAAAGAGCAAAAGTATCAGGATTATAAGAGAAAGAAAAGGATTGCAATGAAGCAGGCTGAAGAAAGAGTATTAGAAAGAGAAGGTGTGACCTATGGAGCTGGAGATTTTTAAAAGTTAGGCCTACATTTTAGAATAGCAGAACATTTTCAGTACGGTCTTTTGGCTTATAACGCATTGCATTTTATATATGTATATAAGGGAGGGACATATATATGTATATACATGTACACAAATGTAAAACTTGTTTATATATCCCTTTCAGACCTTGCCTACACAATTGTGTAGGTAATGCTTTAGTCCTATCCTGCACAATTGTGTAGGTAAGATACAGCTGTTTTCATTTTTTTCTCTCACATTCCATGATTGAGTTTGGTAAGTCAGACCTGTGCACATCATTTGTGTAGGTTCTTAAGAATGGCAGGGAAATTTTGTTCCAGGTTTTTCCCTCTATTTCTCTAAATTGTTCAGCAAAGAGTAACTAGTTGACCAAAATGGCAGTGAACCAAAGAAGTGTACTAGGTAAGAATGAACTTTTATACAATTTTTTAAGTTAGATTTTTAATGTAATATAACTTTTATATTGAAAACATTCTTGTTTATCGGCTAGTTATGGAAGATATGTCAAATTTTCATTTTATTAAGAATAATTTAAAGCAAAACAAACACCTACACAATCATGTAGGTTAGGACCTAACCTATAAAAGTGTTTATTTTTGTTTTTGACACACTACTTCTATTATTAGTCTTCTAACATTAAATATTCAATTAGATAAACATTTTTGTTTAATAAATTGTATCAAGTAACTAAACTAGTTATGAACTAGATGAGACTTAAATACTAGGCTAGCCTAAATTTACAATCGCTTGACAAATTTTTACTGAATTCCTATTGAATAGGCTTCATTTCTATTTGTTTTGTTTTTTTAAGTTATATTTTATAAATAGGCCTAACTTTTATATATTTTTTAGCTGTTTTAAAGTTCTGAGATTGTGCATTTAGGTTAGCCGTTGTCTGAGATTGTGCATATTTAAAAACATTTATAATTAATGTACTTAACTGAAATGTTTCTGCTATTGTTTTTAATTTTAAGCTTTTAAATTATTTTTTTCTTTGCAGAAGGGCTTGATCCTGATCTAGATGCAGATATTATCCTGGATATTTTGGAAGAAGGTGATGGTTCAGAACTCGAGGGGCTCTCTGAGGATGATGATCGAGACGATACTGTACGTAATGTTGCGACAGTTATTGACGAAACTCAAGAGGATATTTCCAATGTAAGCAATTCATTTATTGACACTCCTGTTTCATGGGATAAGGTAATATTTCAAAAAACATTTCCTACTTTTAATAATGACGATCCGATGTATGGCATTCCTGCAATAAAGACACCACTACAATACTTTTTGGAATATTATCCCGAGGATTTTTTTAAAAATGCAGCAGATTGCACTGCACAATATTGTTTGCAGAAAAAACAAATGCTATTAAAAACAGATGCAACCGAAATAAAAAAATTATATGGAATGCATCTTGTAATGGGATGCATACCGTATCCACGATTACGCATGTATTGGCAATCGGGAATATCCTTAGACTTAATTACATCGTGTTCTATTAAACGAGACAAATTCTTCCTTTTGAGAAATTGTCTACATGTAGTCGATGTAAACAAACCACCAAATAATCGAAACAGACTGTGGAAAGTTCAGCCTGTCCTAGACGCAATTCGAAATGGATGTCATAAAATTGAGAGGCTACCTGGAAACTACTCGATCGATGAACAGATGGTTCCCTTCACTGGCCGTTGTAGCTTAAAGCAGTACGTGCCAAACAAACCTAGACCGGTTGGTTTAAAGAACTTCGTAATTACTACATCTGATGGGTTGATGATAGATT